>JAHRHZ010000057.1:17877166-18015488 GCA_024137785.1 Ginglymostoma cirratum | reverse complement strand
GGGCCTAAACCCGATTTCTGATGAAGGGTTTAGGCCCGAAACGTCAAGTTTTCCTGCTCCTGTGATGCTGCTTGACCTGCTGTGTTCATCCAGCCCCATGCTTGTTATCTCAGATTCTCCAGCATCTGCAGTACCTTTTATCTCTGAGTTATTACAAATGTCCTTCAGAGAAGAAAATCTGAAAAATAACTTCTGCAACCCTTTCTAGTGTGTCCTACATGCAATTCCAGATCCTTAGGCACAGGTTTGACTGTCAAATGCCTTCTGAAACAGATTAGCAAGCCATTTCATTCAAAAGCAAATGGGGATGTGTGCTTAGATAACCAAATGCTGGCCTTGCCAGTAGCACCAATATCCTATGAAAAGATAAAGACAAATGAAGTCTGAAAGGTCTTAGCAGTATGTCTTCTCCTAGCATGTGTTGTAAATAGTTATGTTTAACAAAACCTGTAAATACTCATTGAGATGAACATAGACCTCACTTTACTCCAATGATTGCTAGAGGTATGGACTTACAGGCAAGCAGCAGTAAGAGCCAGAAGTGAAAGCCTAAAAAACACTAAAGCACTAGCAGCTAAGCCTCAGGGCTAGCCTGGTGATCAAAACACAGAAGGCAAAATGCCAAAACCTATGCTCAGCATATCAGGTGACACAGACAAGAGAGTATAGACTTCAAACTTCAAACGAGGCACCGACCTATGGAGCAGTAAAGCCCACACAAAAGCTAAGAACCACAGAAGGCTTTCAGAAGAGAATGGTATGCAACAAGTAACAAGAAAAGAAAAATTCAATTGGCTATCAATGAATAAAATATGTAAGGACAGATGTGTTCTACATTTCAATACAACTGAAGAGGGACACAAAAGTCTTGTACGTCATTCTTATCTGCTACACATTTTAAAATTAGACTGCGCGTGTAGTTTTATATATTCCTCCATTAGCAGATTCTGAAGATGTTGAAGCTGATTCAGTTGCTGAGAATCACTTGCCACTGCAAACATTCCAGCCGTAGAACTGCAAGAAGGTAATGTGGATCTCCGTTTGTCTCAGAACAAAAAGCTAAGGGTGTGTGGTGGGAAAGAGAAAGTATGTGAGAGAGAGAGAGAGAGAGAGAGAGATTGGAGGGTGGAGACTAAAGAAGGCAGCCACAGGGCATCCCAGTCCTTGGCTTGTTTCTTCAGCATGCAGACACAGGCCGTTCATTCATCAGAGGCTGGAAGGTTGCATCTTACTTTTTTCAGGTGGCATTGTCTATGAACTTCCTGCTTCTCTTTTAAAGGAGAATCACCCTTTCTGGAAGAAGACAGAGATAAATCTGCAACTGCAGTGAGATGAAGAAACTCCTCTGAACAGAAGGCCCTGCCATCACAGGGAAGCAGGAACAACTCTTTGTACTAGTTGCATCTCCAATGAAAGCAAGTGGAGCTTCAAAAATTCTGCAGCTGCAGAAATATCCACAATATCTGAAATATTTGACTTGGGGAGTTAAGAAGAGGTCTTCAATCCTGCAAGCATGCGGTCTCCTAACTCCAATGTATGTTCATGAACAGTGAATTTTCAGGCAGAGTGACGGATGCCCCATTTTCACTGGCAGCAGTTAACTGTATGCAACACTTCTTTACTTCAATGCACAAGAGAGCAACATGAATTTGACACGTTGAGAAAAGCCTCAATCAGCTCATCAAGAGGAATTTCAACAACTACAAAAAGCTATTTAAAAAAAAACTATCCAGATACAAAGAGGCCATTCTCTTCAAACTTGGTCAAGGCTAGTCCTGATCACACAGAGCTTTAAGACATTGAAGGTGAAGAATAAAAGGCTCCAGTGAATTTTCAAAAACCATCAAGAAGCAGCCTAGGTTCATACACAATTGCATTTTGCAGATAGTAGCAGCAGTGTGTACAGAGTGATGACATTGAAAGGAGTGAATGTTTGTGGAGATAATGAAACAGGCTGCTTTGTTCTAGGTGATGCTTCTTGAGCATTGTTGTTGGAGTTGCACCATCCAGGCAAGCGGAGAGTATTCCAACACACTCCTGACAAATGCCTTGTTGACGGTGGGCAGGGTTTGAGGAGTCAAGAGAGGAGTTACTTGCTGCAGTATCCCTAGCCTCTGAACTGCTCTTGTAGCTATTGTATTTATATGGGAAGTTCAGATGAGTTTCTGTTAATCCCAGGATTAATTGTTGATGGTGGGGGATTCAGTGATGGTAAAGCTACTGAATGTCAAGGGGTAGTGGTTAGATTGTCTCTTAATGGAGATGGTCATTGCCTGGCATTTGTGTGGTGTGAATAATACTTGCCATTTGTCAGCCCAAGGCTGGATATTGTCCAGATCTTGATGCGCTAGAATATGGAATGCCTCAGTGTCTGAGGGGTTGTGAATGTTATTGAACATTGTGCAATCATCAGTGAGCATCTCCACTTCTGATTTCATGATGATGGGAAGGTCATTGATATAGCAGCTGAAGATGGTTGGGCCTAGGATACTAATGAGGAACTCCTGCAGAAATGTCCTGGAGCTGAGATGACAGACCTCCAACAGCCACAACCATCTTGCTATGTGCTAGGTAAGGATTCCAACCAGCAGGCAGGCACACAATCACAGCAGAATAAATCAACTGCAAGATGCACTGCAGAAATTCACCAAGGCTTCAGACACAACCTTCCTAACCCACAACTTCTACCATCTAGAACAACAAAGGCAGCAGATAAACAGGATCACCACCACCTCCAAGTAACTAACTCCAAGCAACTACACGACAACGACTCCAGTGATTCAAGAAAATAGCTCCCACCTTATTCTCAAAAAGGCAACTAGGGACAGGCAATGAATTCTGACCTTGTCAGAAACACCTACATCCAATGAGTGATTAAACAAAATAATTTGGATTGAAGTAAGTTTTCATGGGTCAAATGTTGGTGGGAAAATTATGCATTTTTAATCTGAGAATGCCACTAACTAAAATTAACTAAATCCACGTGTTTTCAGCATAGTTTATAGTGTACTCTTAGGACAAATGATCTAACCCTGTTTCTAACCCAAAATTAATTTCTTACCACAAAACTCCCTCTAAGCTTTTGGGCCTTCATGATCCAAACCATTGGAGCCGCTCTCAAATGAGAGAGTGGTGGTTACTTAACCTGAGGGTCACCATGCCTCAGATGAGAGGAGAAGTTGAGAAGGAGAGTACTTCATGGTGATCTCGGTTGAGCAATTGAACGCAAATTGTTGGTGTCACTTTGCATTGCAAACAAGCCTATCCAATCAACTGAGGTAACCAACCCCATGTTAAAATTAATTATCAAGTAGTGATCACATCAGAACTTCACAGAATATACATAAAACTGGTACTTCAGAATCAAAGAATTATTAACAAATATTTTTAGTTTAATACCAACATCCCTCTAAAACATCTCTAGAATAATGGAAGTCTTTTTACAAGAAAAAGTCTAAGCCTAAATTATTATATTGAAAATACAATTAGCTCAAGTTATTGACTTACATCTTCTGTGGTCACTGCCAGGACGCTTCTACTTTTCTTCATTGTTAAAATGATTGTGATCAATGGTTCCAGCAGCAGTGTCTCAGAGGAACAGATAGCCAGTTCCTTACAAGCTTGTGTATCTCCTAAATTAGAGCACAACAAATATATTAGAGTAGAAAAGCTGCAGTCAGAAACAAAGACTTGTAAAATTGCAATGCTGACTCTGGAGTCAGCCCAAAAAATAGACTTAAAGCAAGTACTAAGAAAAAATATCTAACATAGTTCAGTAATAAGAAACCAAGCAATAAAATATCAGCAGCTGGAGCATTCTAGTCAAAAAACACAATTGTTTAAACATTCCTATTATATAATAACCTGCTTTCTGCTACTTCAAAAATCAAGCACTGAGAGCTATTTACAGATATCATTTGTTCAAAATTAAATTCTAGCTGGTTGTGAACTAGAAAAGAGTAGACTGACCTGGTCAGTAATTTTCTTGCATTACTTTCATAATGTTTTTGTTCATTTGTGGAATGTGGGCATTGCTGGCTGGCCAGCATTTATTGCCTGTCCCTAGTTGCCCTTGAGAAGGTGGTGGTGAGATGCCTTCTTGAACTGCTGCAATCCACCTGCTGTGGGTTGACCCATAATGTCATTAGGGAGGGATTTCCAGGATTCTGACTCAGCAACGGTGAAGGAACGATGATATATTTCCAAGTCAGGATGGTGAGTGGCTTGGAGGGGAACTTGAAGGTTTTGGTGTTCCCATATATCTGCTGCCCTTGTCCTTCTACATGGAAATGGTCATGGGTTTGGAAGGTGCTGACCGAGAAACTTTGGTGAATTTCTGTTGCACATCTTGTAGATAGTACACACTGCTGCTAACTGACCATTGGTAGTGGAGGGAGTGGATGCTTGTGTGTGTCGTGCCAATCAAGCGGGCTGCTTTCTCCTGGATGGTATCAAGCTTCTTGAGTGTCATTGGGGCTGCACTCATCCTGACAAGTGGGGAGTATTCCATCACACTCCTGACCTGTGCCTTGTAGTTGCTGGATAGGTTTTGGGGAGTCAGGTGATGAGTTACTCACCACAGTATTCATAGCCTCTGACCTGCAATTGTACCCACTGTGTTTATTGTGGTGAGGATGTTTCCTTTAACAGCAACAGTCATATAAACCTTGCTGCAGACTGATTGCAACCACTGTGTTTATGTAGTGAGTTGAGTTGAGTTTCTGGTCAATGATAATCCCCAAAATGTTGATAGTGGGGGATTCAATGATGGTTACACCTTTAAATGTCAAGGGGCAGTGGTTAGATTGCCTCTTATTGGTGATGGGTATAGCCTGGCATTTGCATGGCATGAATGTCAGCCCAAGTCTGGATATTGTCCAGACCTTGTTACATTTGAACATGGAGTGCTTAAGTATCTGAGGAGTCATAAATGGTGCTGAACATTGCACAATCATCAGCAAACATCGCCACTTCTGACCTTATTATGGAGGGACGGTCATTGATGAAGCAGCTGAAGATGGTTGGGCCTAGGACACCACCCTGAGGGAATCCTGCAGAGATGCCCTGGAGCTGAGATGACTAATCTCCAATAACCACAACAATCTTCCTAGGTGTCGGGTATGACTTCAACCACCAGAGAGTTTGCCTCCTTATACCCCTCGATTCTAGTTTAGATCGGGCTACTAAATGCCACACTTGGTCGAATGCAGCCTTGATATCAAGGAATTGAGCTCTCTTGTCCATATTTGAACCAAGGCTGTAATGAGATCAGGAGCTGAGTGTCCCTAGCAGAACCCAAACTCTGCATCACTGAGCAGGTTATGCTGAGCAGGTGCTGCTTGATACCATTGTTGATGGCACCTTCCACCACTTTGCTAATGATTGAGAGTAGACTGATGGGGCGGTAATTGACCGGGCTGGATTTGTCCTGTTTTTTAAGTACTGGACATACCTGGGCAATTATCCACATTGTTGGGTAGATGCCAGTGTTGTAACTGTATTGGAACAGCTTGGCGAGGGGAGGAGCAAGTTCTGGACCATAAGTCTTCATACTATTGTCAGAATATTGTCGGGGCCATAGCCTTTGCAGTATCCAGTGTCTCCAACCATTTCTTGATATCACATGGAGTGAATCAAATTAGCTGAAGACTGGTATGCTGGGGACCACTGGAGGAGTCCAAGATGGATCATCCACTTGGCACTTCTGGCTGAAGATTCCTGCGAAAGCTTCAGCCTTATCTTTTGCACTGATGTGCTGGGCTCTTCCATCATTGAAGATGGGGGTATTTGTGGAGCCTCCTCCTCCAGTGAGTTGTTTAATTGTCCACCAGCATTCATGACAGGATACGGCAGGACTGCAGAGCTTAGATCTGATCCTTTGGTTGTGAGATCGCTTAGCTCTGTCTATCACTTGCTGCTTATGTTGTTGGGCGTGCAAGTAGTCCCGTTTGGTGGCTTCACCAAGTTGACACCTCATCTTCAGGTATGCCTGGTACTACTCCTGGCATGCCCTCCTGCACTCTTCATTGAACCAGGGTTGTTTACCTGGCTTTGTGATATTGGTTGAATGGGGGATATGCTGGGCCATGAGCTTACAGATTGGAATGGAGTACAATTCTGCTGCTGTTGATGGCCCACAGAGTCTCATGGATGCCCAGTCTTGAGTTGCTAGATGTGTTCAAAGTCTGTTCCATTTAACATGGACATAGTGGCATGCAACACAATGGTAGTTATTCTCAATGTGAAGGTGGGACTTTTCTCCACAAAGGCTGTGCAGTGGTCGCTCTTACTGATATGGTCATGGACAGATGCATCTGCAGCCGACAGATTGGTAAGGATGAGGTCAAGTTTGTTTTTTCCCTCTTGTTCGTTCCCTCAACACCTGCCACAGACCCAATATAGCAGCTATGTCCTTTTGGATCCGGCCAGCTCAATCTATAGTACTGTTGCCAAGCCACTCTTGGTGGTGGACATTGAAATCCCCTGCCCAGAGTACATTTTGTGCCTTTCCCATCCTCAGTCCTTTCTCCAAGTATCGTTCAACATGGAACAGTTGTAACCAGCAAGAGGTTTTCTTGCACATGTTTAAACTGAAGCCACGAGACTTTGTGCAGTCCAGAGTCAATACTGAGGTCTCCCTGAGCAACTCCCTCCCAACTGTATTCCACTGTGCCACTACCTCTGCTGGGACTGTCTTGCTGGTAGGACAGGACATATCCAAGGGTGGTATTGGTGGTGTCTGGGATATCATCTGTAGGTACGATTCTGTGAGTCTGACCATGTCAGGCTGTTTCTTGACTAACTTGTGAGACAGCTCTCCCAATTTTGGCACTAGCCCCCAGATGTTAGTGAAAAGGACTTTGCAGTGTCAACAGGGCTATATCTGCCATTATCTTTGTCGGCACCTAGGTCGATACCAGGTGATCCGTCCAGTTTCATTTTATTTCATAACACTGAAGTATGTTTTGGAATATTTTGGAGAATATTTAAGGATGTTCCCTTTTTTGCACTTCCAATTTTAACATATAGCATCCTTTTCCGTGGCTGTTCACACATTTAATATTCAAACTAATAATTAAGCCTTCTTCTGGCACATTCTTGCCAGGAATTCAAAAAAATACTACAGCAGGAAAGCTGGTAATCAGCCTGCAAGTTAGATACACCAGTAGCTGGACTTCCCAACTCACTTCCATGGTCCCTTTTGAGTTGCATATATTCAGCTAAGCAGCAGTACTTTGCACCCACCTGGGAGTAACGTAGAGCCTAAAGACTAATAAAAGCCAATAAAATTTCAGGTTTAGCTCAAGAAGTACAAAATATATAATCCAAGAGATAATAAGGTCATAAACTAAAATCTTAATTGTTTCAGTTGGTATACGGTGTATTATTGGTCAGAACAGCAAGGAAGGAAATTGAGGTTTTACATGGAGTACAATCTAGATTCAAATTTGAACATGGTCAGTCATGAGAAATTGCAAATAGAATGAGAGGTGTGAACGCTTAAATCTCTTATTGAAAATATAACAAGGTCTTGGATTAGGCCTTTTCTAGAAGGCGTGTTGCAATATTTGAGGCTCTTCCACCATTGTCGATGGCTTACCAGTTTTCCTAGCGCAACATCAACAGGTTATTCCTTGAGACCACTGGCAAGCGTTCACATCAAGATGGAGGTCCTATAGAGAGCCTGAATACAGAACGACCTTTGACATTGAAAAATGAGCCATTTATTGTATACTTCCCTCCTGCGTTCAATCTTCCAGAATGCATCACCTTGCATTTGTCCTGATTAAACTCCCTCCTTCATTTTTCTACCCAAATCTCCAGCCTATCTATATCCTACTGTATCCTTTGCTGATCCTCCTCACTATCCACAGCTCCCCAATCTTCATTGTTCCCCAAAAACTTACTAATCAGGCCATCTAACTCTCCACCAAATCATTTATATATTACAAACAACAGGGGTCCCAGTATTGATCCCTGCAGTACACGACTGGTCACAGGTCTCCAGCCAGTAAAACACCACTCCACTACTACTATGATTTCTATGCTAAGCCAGTTTTGTAGCCTTCTTACCAACTCACTGTAGATCCCATGTGACTTCACCTTTTGTATCAACCTGCCTGGAGGTTTGCAGTTCTGGTCACCGCTCTATAAGAAGGATGCGGATGCTTTACAGAAAGTGTAAAAAGAGATTTACCAAGATGGGGCCTGATTGGAGTTCACCAACAACAGGAGAGATTGGATGAACTTGGATTCTTTTTGCTAGAGTTTCAGAAGCTCGGGGGTGACCTGATAAAAGTATGTAAAATTATTAGTGGCATAATAGGGTGGATAATCTGTTCTGAGGAAGGGTCACTGGACCCGAAACGTTAACTCTGTTTTTTACGGTGTATACGGTGTATAATACACCGGAGACTTCTGTCTCCGCCTGCTCCTGCCCCACCAAACTCATCTCCACCTACCTAGACTCCATTTTCACCCCCTTGGTCCAGGAACTCCCTACCTACGTCCGTGACACCACCCACGCCCTTCACCTCCTCCAGAACTTCCAATTCCCAGGTCCCCAACACCTCATTTTTACTATGGACGTCCAGTCCCTATATACCTGTATTCCGCATGCTGATGGCCTAAAGGCCCTCCGCTTCTTCCTGTCCCGCAGAACGGACCAATCCCCCTCCACCGACACCCTCATCCGCCTAGCTGAACTCGTCCTCACCCTCAACAACTTTTCTTTCAATTCCTCCCACTTCCTACAGACAAAGGGAGTGGCCATGGGTACCCGCATGGGCCCAAGCTATGCCTGCCTCTTTGTAGGTTATGTGGAACAATCCCTCTTCCGTACCTACACTGGCCCTAAACCCCACCTCTTCCTCCGTTACATTGATGACTGCATCGGCGCCGCCTCGTGCTCCCACGAGGAGCTCGAACAGTTCATCCAATTCACCAACACTTTCCACCCCAACCTGAAGTTCACCTGGACCATCTCTAACACTTCTCTCTCCTTCCTGGACCTCTCTGTCTCCATCTCGGGCAACCACCTCGAGACAGATGTCCATTTCAAGCCCACTGACTCCCACAGCTACCTGGAATACACCTCCTCCCACCCACCCTCCTGCAAAAATGCCATCCCCTATTCCCAATTCCTTCGCCTCCGCCGCATCTGCTCCCAGGATGAGACATTCCAATCCCGCACATCTCAAATGTCCTCATTCTTCAAGGACCGCAACCTCCCCCCCACAGTGGTCGAGAACGCCCTCGACCGTGTCTCCCGCATTTCCCGGAACACATCCCTCACGCCCCGTCCCCGCAACAATAACCAAAAAAGAAACCCCCTCGTCCTCACATACCACCCCACCAACCTCCGGATCCAACGCATCATCCTCTGACACTTCCGCCATCTGCAATCAGACCCCACCACCAAAGACATTTTTCCCTCCCCACCCTTATCTGCCTTCCGGAGGGACCACTCCCTCCGCGACTCCCTTGTCCGCTCCACACTCCCCTCCAGCCCCACCACACCCGGCACTTTTCCTTGTAACCGCAGGAAGTGCTACACCTGCCCATCTGCCAATGTGGTATACTGCATCCGCTGTACCCGTTGTGGCTTCCTCTACATCGGGGAAACCAAGCGGAGGCTCGGAGACCGCTTTGCAGAACACCTGCGCTCAGTTCGCAACAAACAACTGCACCTCCCAGTCGCGAACCATTTCAACTCCCCCTCCCATTCCTCAGATGACATGTCCATCCTTGGCCTCCTGCAATGCCACAGTGATGCCACCCGAAGGCTGCAGGAACAGCAAATCATATTCAGCCTGGGAACCCTGCAGCCCAATGGCATCAAAGTGGATTTCACAAGCTTCAAAATCTCCCCTCCCCCAACCGCATCCCAAAACCAGCCCCACCCAGCTCATCTCCACCTCCCTAACCTGTTTTTCCTCTCACCTCAAGCCACACCCCCATCTCCTATCTACTAACATCATCCCGCCCCCTTGACCTGTCCGTCCTCCCTGGACTGACCTATCTCCTCCCTACCCCACTACCTACACTCACCTTTACTGGCTCCATCCCCGCCTCTTCGACTTGTCTGCCTCCTCTCCACCTATCCTCTCCTCTCTCCATCCTCTATCCGCCTCCCCTTCTCTCCCTATTTATTTCAGAACCCTCTTCCCCTCCCCCATTTCTGATGAAGGGTTTAGGCCCGAAACGTCAAGTTTTCCTGCTCCTATGATGCTGCCTGACCTGCTGTGTTCATCCAGCCCCATGCTTGGGAATAGAAGGATATGGACCATGTGCAGGTAGGTGGGATTAATTAGAATGGCATCATGGTTGGCACAGACACGCTAGGCTGAATAGCCTACTCCTGTACTGTACTGTTCTATGTTCTATTTTCTATGTCGTACAGACTCCGTAACCTGTGAATTGGGTAAATCTAATAATGCAACTTATGTATATGGCTACATCATCAAATCAAGTATGTTCTATAAAATGTAACACTTCCTGAAAATCATAATAAAAGGCAAACATCTGATCCCCTTTGCAATTTAGAACTACAGAGGAAGCTCCATGCTCATTTAAACATGGAACCATACAAAGCCAGAACAAAAATGAAACAATCTGCTAACTACAGCAGGGCTTAGATCCCTGCTGTGTATGAATATTGCTAAATACAACTTTTCAGAACTCATCCTAAAAGTAATTACTAGATATTTAAACAAATGCAGTTGCAGCCAAGAAACTCCTGGTATAGAATGTTAAAGTTTTGTTCAAAGTGCCATTGAAATAATTTTGATTGGATTTATTATTGTCAATGTACCAAGATAGTGAAAAGTATTACTTTGCATGCTAACCAGACAAATCATACCTTATGTGTTACAGCTACAGAGAAGATGCAGAGAAAGATCAACTCTGATATACAAGAAGTCCTTTCAAAGTTTTGATAACAGCAGGGAAGAAGCTGTTCTTGAATCTGTTGACGTGTTTTCAAACTTTTGCATCTTTTGCCCAATGGAAGAAGGTGGAAGAGAGTATAAGTGGAAGGAGAGGGTCTTTGATTATGTTGGCTGCCTTCCTGAGGCAGAGGGAAGTGCAGAGTCAATGGAAGGAAGGCTGGTTTTTGTGATGGACTGGGCTGCGTTCACAACTCCGTAATATCTTGTGGTCTTAGTGCAAATTAATGTGAAAAGACTGGTATGAAATTCCCAATAGGTCAATAAACTTCATTGAGCCATTGGTGCAAACATATACATCATGAATACATCCTGACCTCATAAACCTCCTGAGATGGATAAATATTCTGAGGAAGACACAGATTCTGCAAATGAAATAGATTAAGTGAGTGGACAAAAAAAAATGGCAAATTAACAAGCTACAGCAAGTAATTACAAAGGGAAATGGATTTTTGGCCTCCACTGCTAACAATATAGGGGGATGGAGTATAAATGTAGGGATGTTTTGCTCCAAGTGTTCAGGATATTGGTTGATCTAAACCTATAGTATCGTGTACAATTTTGGCTCCTTATTCAGGGCTGGATAAACTTGTATTAGGGGCAGTTCGGAGAAGATTCATTAGGCTGATTTCTGGAATGAAAAGATTGTTTTATGAAGGAAAGTTGAGCAATTTAGGCCTGTATTCATTGGAATTTTAAAAAAAGGACAGGTGATCTTATTGAAGCATATCAATTCTGAAATGATATTATCCCTGAGGGGGAACTAAATCTAAGAGACAGAGTAGAATCACTCATTATGTAGTCTAAGCTGTCTTTGGGCTGTCACTTCTGCTTATTGGTGTAGTTAGCTTCTCTTGCATGATCATGCAGTTCTGAGCCCATTGCAAATGCACTCATGAGTAGCTCAGAGTGTCTTGTGATGGGGGCAAGTAGGAAATCCTATCCCCCTCCTCCCCACCATGACCATCTTCAGGGTTCAAATCTCCCAGTGACATACTTAGACAGCACATGGACAGCCTATCATCTTCTGCAAGCCAGAACTATCACTTGGCCTCTCAAAGTTGATGCCTGCACCTAAATATTCTGCCCCTTCTGTGTTTCTGTAGTCAGCACATCTTCCTTCTTTTCATCTCCCTGGCAGCACTGTCAGCATACCAACACTACATGGATTGCAATGCTCCAAGGTGGTGGCTTATCACACCTTGCTGAGGGCAACTAGTGACAGCTAACAATTGCTGGCCTGGCTAGCAACACCCACATTCCACAAATAAACAAATTTGCCTGTAAAGCTTGCATTAGTATCATTTCCATTAGCAACAAAAGCAGTGATAACACCTAAATGTCTACTCAGAAAAAAATCAGAAGGATGACTAGAACGATTCCACTTTTCCAACCTAGTAATTCAGTTTGGCTTCTTTCTGAAATATTTTAATTTTCATTTCATGACATCACTTTACGGGCAGATAAGTTAAAGTCCTCACCTGTCATTCTGCTAATTTTACTTGTTCTCAACCTCTGTTGTCTGAACAATTATAATATGCAAAGATTGACACTGCTCCAGCTCTATTTTGCAGCTACACCAAACTATTTCAGGCCCCTCCTGCTGACCAATTCTCTTCTTGCCGAACAATAACTAAATCCAGTTATGGAAATATATCCACTTCCCAGTGGTCAAACCCACACTTATGGAACTAAAAGAAAAATACTGTAGATAGCTCAAATCTGAAATGAAACAGAAAATGATGAAAACAAAATCAGAAAGCAGCATCTGAAAAGGCAAAAGCTGACCTGAAATAATGGGCTGAATTTTGAGTTTTTTTGGCTAAATTCCAATTGTGTCATGTTATTTTTCCTACATCTGGACACAGCAGCCCACTTTATTGGCATCACATCCAGAAATTGGAGGGTTTGTCACCATGAGGCCTAGTGAGATTTCTCGCTATATCTTACCAAACATGTCTCAATAACTACCTGCCCTCCACTATCCTACTCCTCCCACCTGATTCTAGACCTACCTTAACCTTAACATGCGCCATTCCTGAACCAACTTGCAACTCTAGAAGTAATTACAAAGTAAATGGTAGAACCTCTTAGAAGCATCAAAGTGGGAATTAGGCACGCAGGTGGATCATTCTCTGAAAGTCTCAACACAAGTGGATATGGTGATCATTAAGGCATATGGCATACTTGCCTTCTCTCAGGGCACAGAGTATAAACATTGGCAAAGAACTTTAGTTAGGCTGCATTTGGAATATTATGTGCAGTTCTGGTCATCGCATTGCCAGAAGGACGTAAAGACCTTGGAAAGGGTACAGAAGAAGTTTACCAAGATGTTGTTTGGTTTGGAAGGTATTAGCTATAAGAAGAAATTGGACAAATTTAGGTTTCTTTTCACTTGACTGTAACAGGCTGAGGGACAACCTGACAGAAATTTACAAAATTATGAGAGGCACAGATAGATTGGATAGACAGAGTCTTTTTCCCAGGGTAGAAATATCAATTACTATGGGACCTTTTCTTTTAGAAGGTAAAAGGGAGAAAGTTTAAAGGAAATATGTGATGCAAGTGTTCTTTTCCTGTACACAGAGGGTAGTAAGTGCCTGGAATGTGCTGCCACAGGAGGTGGTAGTAGTAGGTACAATAGCAATGTGTAAGAGGCATCTTGATGGATACATGAATAGGCAGGGAAGAGGGATACAGATTGCATTTCACAGTCCCTAGAATCCCTACAGCATGGGATTCAGCCCACTGAGTCCATGCCGACCCTCCAAAGAACATCCCAATGAAACCGCCACTATCCCCCCCACACCCTATCCCTGTAACCCTGCATTTCCCATGGCTACTCCACCTAACTCACACATCCACAGACACTATGGGCAATTTAGCATGGCCAATTCACCTAGCCCACACATCATTTCACTGGGGGGAGGAAACCAGAGCATGCAGAGGAAGCCCACGCAGGCACAAGGAGAATGTGCAAACTCCACACAGACAGTTGCCTGAGACTGGAATCGAACCTAGGTCCCTACTGCTGAGTGGCAGCATTGCTAACCAATGAGCCATCATGCCTTGTACAGGCAAAAGATTTTTTAATTTCAAAAAGTGTCATGTATTGGCGCAGGCTGGATGATCTGAAGGGCCTGTTCCTATGCTGTACTGTTCATTGTTCTTTGTTCAGCAGAAAGCAGCTGGAAGACCAGCATATCTTGCTTCTTCACCATCTCTAAAAGCCTGTTGTGCATTCAGTCAAGTGTAGGTAACCTGTCTTTGACAATCACTGTGAAATAGGGCCTAACATTGTGTAATTAACAGCAAACATTCCTACTCCTGACTTTATGATGGTCATTGGTAAAGTGGATGAAGGTATTTGAGCGTAATTGGGAGATACACCAGGCCATAAGTTTGCAGGTTATGTTGGAGTATTCTGCTGATGCTGATGGCACCTCATGGATACCCAGTATTGAGTTACTGATCTGTTCAAAATCTACCCCATTTAGCACAGCGGAAGTTATTCGCAACACAATCGAGGGCGTTCTCAACGTGAAGACTCGACATTGTCTCCAGAAGGACTGCGTTGTGATCACTCCTGCTGAAACTGTGATGGACAGGTGCATCTGTGATAGGCAGATTGGTAAGGATGAGGTCAAGAATGTTTTGCCTTTTGTTGGTTACTTCACCAGCTGCGGCAGATTTGTCTTTTCGGATCAGACCTGTTAGTAGTGGTGCTGGCAAAATGTTCTTTATGATGGAAAAGCAACATGCAAGATTATTAATGGAATTAAACTTTGTTGCTGGGTTGCATATGTCAGTAGTTAGAAGGACAAGGAATGATTACAACTGTCATGAAGATTATCCTTTGCAAAGTTGATCTCATTATTATTCTTATTATTATTTTGCAGAACAGTTCGATTCACATTCCATGGTACTAAAAGGAAAAGTGCGTTGCTAATTTCTTATTCTTCTAGTATAAGAGGCTACTGGCAGAATTTTCCCATCTTGCCTTTTGAATCAATTTAAGGGTTCCAAGCCCACAATTGCCAAATGCAAGAGCAGCAGAAAAATCTTTCAGGAGGTGGTCCCTAAATGTGCCACCTCTGAGCCTACTTTCCTTTTACGGATAGTAGGTAGGCTTCTGATGACTTATTAAAGAAAGAGACTGAAGGAGTAGCAAATCTGCTTCTCAAGTTACTCCTTGGAAAGATCTCCAGCAGTAGAAACAGATTGAACAGCCACCTTGACTCTGTTCCCAACATTTTTCCATGCTGACTTTCCACTACCCTCTACCCCAATGCTTCCAAAAATGCCATCAAGGAGTTGCAAAAATTTAGCTCAAGAACAGCAGTCTTGATATTCTGACCTATATTTCCATCATGTATTTTAACAAATGAGGTAGGAAGAATCAGCAAGGTTTTTTTATATCAGCAAAGATGTAATGGAGACAAAATAAAATATCCCCAAAACCTGATAGCCACAGACAAAGTGGGGATATTATCCAGTGTTCCCTAGATTCTAAGACAGTCCCAGGAGACTGAAGGTTAGCAAATATAACATCACTATTCATGAAAGAAGGTAGAGAGCAATCAGGGAACTGCATACTAGCTGGTTTGACTACAGCCATCATGATAACTAGAAACTAAGGAAGTCTTAACAAAACACTTGTTAAAAGCACTGCATGATCAGATAAATGCACCATGTTTTTACTTAAGTGAAATAGTGTTTGATAAATTTATTATTTTTATGGACGATGGCTAAAGACAAACCAGATGTAGCAAACATTGATTTAGAAAAGGTAATTGATAAAATGCCATATAACAGGTTGAAATGCAAGATAAGGGCTCAGACTGAATATTGGTTAAATGGACAAGAGGCAGGGAAGCAGAGGTCATAGGCAAGAAGAACATTTTCAAGCTGGCAGTCCATAACTAGTGGAGTGTCACAAGGATCAGTGCTGGGAACGCGGTGATTACAATTTATGTTGATGAATTAAGCAGTGAGATCATAAGTAATGAATGTACGTTCACTGACGATACAAAGCAGGTTTGGGAATGTCAGCTATAGCAGGTCACGGAGAGGCTGCAAAGAAATATTGACAGTTAAGTGAGTGACTATCAGATGGAGTATAATGTGGGCAAGTAAGTATAAGATATTATATTTTGGCAACAAGAATATTAAGGTAGAATATATTTTGAAAGATGTGAAACTTTAATTGAATGTTGTTCAGAGGATCTTCAACTGCTTCATTAACGATCTTCATTTTGTTCTAAGGTCAGATCTGGGATGTTTGCTGCTGATTGCATAATCTTTAGCACCATTTGCGACTCCATAAATACCAAGACATTCCATGTACAAATGCAGCAAGACTTGAACAATATCTACTTTGGGCTGAGAGGTGTCAAGTAACAATCATGCCACTCAAATACCACGCAATGACCAGGTCCAACAAGAAAGAATCTAACCTTCACCTTCAACATTCAATGGCAACACCATTGCTAAATTTACAACAGGCTTGGGTTACAAGTGACCAGAAACTGAGATAAACTAGTCTTATAAATACTGTAGCTACAAGAGTAGGGTAGAATCTAGAAATGCTGCAGTGAATAACTCATGACCTGACCCCAGAGATCCTGTCCACCATCCACAAGGCACGAGTCAGGAGTTAAGTGATTGAATAATCCTCACTTGCCTGGATGAATGCAGCTCCAATAACACTAAAGAAACTAGATTTCTTTCCATCACTTGTGGGATATGGGCATCGCCGACTGGGCTAGCATTTATTGCCCAGCCCTAGCTGTCCTCGAGAGGATTGTGGTGAACTACCTTGTTGAACTGCTGCAGTCCATGTGCTGTCGATTCACGCACAATGCCCTTAGGAGGGGAATTCCAGGATTTTGACTGAGTGACAGTGAGGAATTTGATATATTTCCAAGTCAGGATGGTGGCTCGCCTGGAGGAGAACTAGCAGGTGGCTGTTTCCATGTATTTATTGTGTTTGTCTTTCTAAATGGAAATGGACAAGCATTGGAAGATGCTATGTGAGGATCTTTGGTGAATTTCTGCAGTGCATTTTGTAGATAGTACACATGGCTGCGACAGAACGTTGGTGGTGGAGGCAGTGGATCCTTCTTAATGTCGTGCCAATCAAGCCAGCTGCTTTGTCCAGATGATAGAATCATAAGCTGCCACGGTGCAGAAAGAGACCATTCAGTCCATCAAGTCTGCACTGACCCTCTGAAGAGCATCCGACCAGACCAAGACATCCACCCAATCCCCATAACACCACATTCATCACAGCTAACATACCTAGCCTGCACATCCCTGGACACTATGGACAATTTACCACGGCCTATCCACTTAACTTGCATATCTTTGGACTGTGGGAGGAAATGCATGCTGACACTGCGAGAATGAGCAAACTCCACCCAGACAGTCACCCAAGGATGGAATCGAACCTGGGTTCCCGGTGCTGTGAGGCAGCAGTGTTAACCACTGAGCCACCAAGACACCTTAAGCTTCTTGAGTATTTTTGAAACTGCACCCAGCTAGGAAAATGGGGAGTTTTCCAATTTGTTTCTAACTTGTGCCTTGTAGATGGTGGTCAAGCTTTGGGGAGTCAGGAGGTGATTTATTCACCACAGTATTCCTAGCCTCTGCTCTTGCAGCCAGTGTGTTTGTGTGGCGAGCCCAACTGAGTTTCTGGTCAATGGTAAACCCAAGAATGTTAATAGTGGTGGATTCATTGATGAGAACACTGTCAAGGGACAGCGGTTAGATTGCCTCTTACTAGGGATGGTCATTGCCCAGCATTTGTGTGGTATGAAATGTTACTTGCCACTTGTCAGCCCAAGCCTGGGTATTGTACAGATCTTGTTGCATTTGAATATGAACTGCTTCAGTATTTGAGGAGTTGTGAATGGTGCTGAACATTGTGCAGCCATTGGCAAACGTCCCCACTTCTGCCCTTATGATGGAGGGAAGGTCATTGATGAAGCAGCTGAAGGTGGTTGGGCCAAGGACACGACCCCAAGGAACTCCTGCAGAGATGTCCTGGAGGTAAGGTGACTAACTAACAACCACAACAATCTTCCAGGTATGACTCCAAAAGCAGTGAAAACCACTGATTCCAGTTTTGCTAGGGCTCCTTGATGTCACAGTCCTTCAAATGTGGCCTTGATCTCACGGGCTGTCAATCTCACCTCACCTCTGGAATTCAGCTCTTTTGTCCATGTTTGAACCATGGCTGTAATGAGATCAGGAGCTGAGTGGCCCTGGCAGAACCCAGACTAGGCGTCACTGAGGAGATTACTGTTGAGCAGTTGCTGCTCGATAGCACTGTTGATAACACCTTCCATCACCTTACTGATGATTGAGAATAGACTAAAGGGGTGGTAATTGGCCAGGATGGATTTTGTCTTGATTTCCATGAGCAGGACATACCTGTGTAATTTTCCACATTGGGTGGGTAGATGCCAGTGTTGTACCTGTAATGGAAAAACTTGGCTAGGGGAGCAAGTAGTTATGGGGCAGAAATTTTCAGTACTATTGCCAGAATTTTTCAGGGCCCACAGCCTTTTCAGTATCCAGTATCTCCAACCGTTTCTAGATATCAGGTGGAGTGAACTGAATTGGCTGAAGACTGGTATCTGTACTGCTGGGGACTGCTAGAGGAGGCTGAGATAGATCATTCACTCGGCACTTCTGGCTGAAGGTTACTGTGAATGCTTTACATTGGTACCACATCCACAAACATCAGTCTCTCTACCACCTACCCTTGACAGCATCAGTGTGAACAATCCACAAGATGCACTGCAGAAACTCTCCTGAGACACCATATTCCAAACCCCTCTCCATTACAAGAAGGACAACGGCAGCAAATGGGAACACCACCACCTGCAAATTTCCCTTCATGCCATTAGCCATCCTGGGTCAAAATCTTGGAACTTTCTCCCCTACAGCATTATTGATCAAATCGGCTGAAGTGGTTTTGAGTAGCTCACCCCAACCTTCAAGGGCGAACAGGGCAATGAATCCTGTCAGTGAGGCCCACATCCCATGAATATAAAATCTCAATATCCACTGACTTACTATGAGATTAAGTTGAGTGCAGTCAGCAAATTGTCTAGCTCCTTCTTATTTGCAGTAAATTCACACATACTGAATGTGCCAGCAACATTTTCAAAGTCAAAACTGTTCACGAAAAGAATCACCTCCTGACATATAATCTAGTTTGATGCTTACATTGCCCAAATGCATGACTTTAAGCCTTCCTAACCTGTCCAGTTCAAATTGTGTTGTATTGGAACAGGTTGGAGGGGCAGAATGATCTGCTCATATTTCCTATGATCTTCTGTGTTTAGTTCCTCATTGCAATGCAGAAGCACTGAATTCACCATTCTATGTAATTGCAGGCAATAACACATTTGCTTAAATGCATTACAAGGCAGTAACATATCAAGCAATTATAATTCCGTGCATAAAAGTTGTAAAAACATAAAGAAAGGAAGAATGACAGATACTGGAAATCAGAAACTAAAACAGAATTGCAGGAAAAACTTGGCAGGTGTGGCAGCATCTGTGGACAGTAAACAAAGTTAATGTTTAGGGTCCAGTAACCCTCCTTCAGAAATTGCAAAAACTAATTTGTTACAAATGTTATTGACTTGTATAATAGAAGGCTTGTGATATATTTATATATCTGATGTGAGGGGTTTTTTTAATTTTCACCAAGTCTTACTCCAGATGCAAGCCTAAACTTCTTTTTCAGATGTTAAATGTGTATTTTTTTCACTTTCCTGTATTTGTGAGTTTTATTTTTATCTCAACCAGTTAATGTTTTTATTTCATTAAAAAAACAGTAGTGAACAGCTTGGCTTTATGTTGATTAGATTATTTTCATTAGAGGGCAAGTTATTTTGATAGAAATGACTTCCGCACTGCAGCCTTGCAACAACATAATTAATCACATAAAATTGCATTTGTTATTATCAGAAGTTGCCTTTTCATTAAGAATTTGGCTTTTCTATACCAGAGGTAAATTGTACAACTTTCATCGGGTCCAACTTACTTTAAAACCAAGCTTAGATCTCAATCCACAAGTTGAAATAACCTAATGTTCACAGAATCACACACAATTATTATGGTGCATGTGGCCACCATGCCTGCACTAGATCTTTTATCTAGTGCCAATGTCCTGGCTTTTCCCATACCTCTACACACTGTTACTATCCAAGTAACCAACCAATGTCCTCTTGAATGCCTCTGTCACCATGGCCTGGGCAAGGTCCTCCTATTTTGAAAGGACAGGTGCAAAGTATTCATTTAATACCTCAGCCATGTCTACATCCGTCTGCAAATCCTTTCTTGTCACTGATCAATTCTCCTCCTCCTTCAACCAGTCTATTACTGTTTTTATGCTTAAGGGAGAATCCCAAAGTCACCTTTATATTAGCTGCCAATCTTTTCTCTTAGTTCCTCTTTGTTTTTCTTATTTGTTTTTTCCACCTCCTCCCTGAACCTTCAGTAGTCCTGTTTTTAATTTTATTTTCTACCTTACACCTTTTCTTTCTCATGTTAATTTCTACATCATTTATCATCCAGAAAATTCTGGATTTGTTATCCTACATGTTCTGTTAGAAGGACTATACTTCCACTGTACCCAAACTATCTGCTCCTTGAAGGAGGCTGTTTGTTCAGTTACTAATCTTCTCACCAATCTCTTATTCTAATCAATCCTGCTGAGCTCGGTTCTTGGCCCAATGAAGTCAGCTCTCTGCCAATTAACTTTTCCTGCTCTGGGATTGTTGTATGTCACTCTCCAACGCCAATTTGAACCTCATAAAAAATGATTATTGTCTTCTAAACGTTCCCCCACTGACACTTGATCCACTTTGCCTACTTCATTTCCAAGGGCCAGCATCAATAATGCATCCTTCCTTTTTCGACTGGATACATTGCCATGGGAAACTCTCCCTAAATAATCCAGGAACGTTTAGTCCCTCCCTGCTCTTTCCCCAAAAAGAATCCCAATCTTGAGTAATTGAAGTCCCCCATTTTATGACTGTTCTATAATTCTAGCATTTCTCTGCAATTTACATGCAGATTTGTTCCTCTACATCCTTTCCACTACCTAGTAGTCTATGTAGACCGCACCAGGCAATGTAAATGCACCTCTTTTATTCCATTGCTTTTGCCGATATTACTTTGTCCTTTAACCTTCAAAGGCCATCCTCTTTCTCCACAAATGCAATGCAATCCTTAACCAACATCTACCACTCCTCCTTTCCTTCCTTTTCTGTCTTTCCTGAACAACTCATACACAGAATATTACTTCACACCCAATCTTGCCATTCAAACCAAGTATCCATCGCCGCAACATTGTAATTCCACATTGCAATCCGGGTCTGTTAATCCTCAACCGTCTTAACTATATGCATTTTCTTACATGTATGGTAACTCAGTTTTGGACTTCCTTTCTTTCTCCCCAGTCCAACTTCACATATTACCCTATTTTCTGTTCTGGTGCCAGCTATATTCTTAATTATTCTAAAACCCCTGCTATTCACCTCTATTATTCTCTCTTGATACCCATATTTATGCCACTTTAATTTGAAGCCCATGCTGTTGGCACATTGAAAATTAATATTTTGAAGCAATATATAAAGCTAACAGAGAAGTACTGGGTTAATTCCAACAGGATTGGTGCCATTTCTGATCACCCAGTACACTTACAACTTCCTTTAAAAATGACAAAAATAACAAGAAACATCAACAGAAATGTTACCATGCTATTCTTCTAACGTTCTGTTTTTAAACAAACATATCTCATTCCACTTTGCATGCTTTGATTAAATCGTTAACTTTGTTGGCAACCGCAGTAGTAGTGAGGCTTGAGAATCAACACTTTCCCAAGTGTGTCATGACAGAAACAAAATCTGTTCAAAAAAAGCATATCCTGGCCGATAATCTTGTTTTCTGCTTATGTTACCCATAATCAAGTGTTTCAACTTTCCTAACCTATCTAATTTCAATCTTCTTTGCATGCTACCAAACTTATTTTGTTATACATATGACAGCTAAACAGCAGATATTTGTTCATAGGGATAAGCATATAATGCTAACTAAACTCAAGGTTACAAATCTATTCCAGCTATTATTCTTTAACAGACATTCTAGAGGGCTTAAACAAAACAGTTATGATTGAGATGATTGATGATTTAAACCAGAGATCAATAAATCCTTCAACTTCAGCATGTAAGAGCACAAAAATGAGACAGAATAAAAGAATCCATCCAAACCAAGGCCTTACACAGAGCCAGGAGAGATTTTTCATCTTTTGGTTCTTGCAATACATTCTACAGATCTACTGTATTTGCTTTTGCAATAGCTTCACAGCATTCGTTGTGCACCATCAGCAATGGGTACATCACAAAATTCATACCAAAAGATTTTTATTCTTACTTCTCCCCTCTCCCGTTCTCCCTGGGTCTATCAGGTTTACTATGGATATCAACAACCTGAGAAATTCCCAATAAGAGTACATCTAATTGGTTTTGAGGCAAGGTACACTATAAAATACTGCAATAATAGTAATACATCGCAAGCTTAACCATACAGTGTTTAGAATCATAAGTGATCCAGTTTATGTGGACTTGTCTGAGGATCAAAACAGGAGCTCTGCCTGACCTGTCCCAATCTTCATTGATTAAGATGAGTTCTGTTCCTAGAGCCAGCTAACTATCACTCTACAGTACATTCTCTTATATAACTTTCCATGCAAACAGCCCGTGTGATCAGTCCTTAACACTGCCCAGCCTTCAGTGATTGATTGGTTGACCACTGGCAAACAAAGTGTGTCACATCTACCATGTTACTCATTAGGACATCTGCTTGTTTTTCCTCCAAGGAGGCTTACCTCTCTGTTTTAATGGACCTTGGCCCCAAGCCAGCCTGCTCGCTGCTGCTCATATCCCTGGACTGACCTATCTCCTCCCTACCCACTACCTACACTCACCTTTACTGGCTCCATCCCCGCCTCTTCGACTTGTTTGCCTCCTGTCCACCTATCCTCTCCTCTATCCATCCTCTATCCACCTCCCCCTCTCTCCCTATTTATTTCAGAACCCTCTTCCCCTCCCCCATTTCTGACGAAGGGTCTAGGCCCGAAACGTCAAGTTTTCCTGCTCCTACGATGCTGCTTGACCTGATGTGTTCATCCAGCCCCAAGCTTGTTGTCTCGGATTCTCCAGCATCTGCAGTACCTTTTATCTCGGTTATTTCCTTGCAGCTTTTGTGTCATCTAATCAAAAGTATGATATTTACATAGCATGACCTACTGGTTAACTGCACTTTCTTTTGCTGACAAAAAACACAAAAACATTGAGACATGGCCCAATGAACATCAAACGATTAAGACATTATCTTAGCGATTGACTTTTCAACAAGGCAGGAGTCATATGTTCTGTATTTTTATTAACTTATTTTTCTAATCAACCGGTTCAGAGAACATCTCTGGAGCAGGTGGGACTTGAACCCAGCCCTCCCAGTTCAGGGTAGGCTCATGCCACCACATCATAAGAGGTCCTCTATGTTCTCTTTTATTACTGATTTAATTTATTAAATTTGCCACATTACAAATCATCAGATCTAGAACAGCCTGATCCCTGGTTGGATCCACAGTATACTGCAACCTGGCACAAATACAATCTTTGAATTTTTCCTCATAGAAAGATTTTTTTTTCTTTTTATTCATTCAGGGGATGAGGGTGTCACTGGTTAGGCAGCATTTATTGTCCATTCCTAACTGCCCAGTGGGCAGCTAAGAGTCAACCACATTGCTGAGGGTCTGGAGTCACACGTAGGCCAGACTGGGTAAGGGTGGAGTTTCCTTCCCAAAAGGACATTAGTGTACCAGATGGGTTTTTCCGGCAATGAACGTCGATTCACGGTCATTATTCGATTCTTAATCCCAGATATTTTATTGGATTCAAATTCCACCAACTGCCGTGGCAGGATTCGAACTCGGGTCCCCAGAACATTATCTGGGTTTTTGGATTAACAGTTCAGCAATAATACCAATAGGCCATTACCTCTCCAAGGTATCAATCTGACTTTCCCCAATTTACATGAAGATTAAAGTCACCCATGATTAATATACCGCCAAATAAATTTGTCAAACTGATTTCCTTTTCACAAAACCATGTTGATCTATTTAATAGTACTATCATTTCTAAATGCCCTACAACTTAATGAATGTTGGATTCTTGTATTTTCCCATTAACAGACATTGGGCTAACCAGCCTATAGTTCCTAACCTTCTTCCTCCCTCCTTGAACAGAGGTGTTACATTTGCAGTTTTCCATAGAATCAGAGAAAAGTTATAACACTGAAAGAGGCCATTCAGCCCCTCATGTCTTTGTCTACGATATAAGCTAGCTACCCTTTCTAATCCTACTTTCCAGCACCTGGTCAGGAGCCTTGCAGGTTATGGCACTTTAGTTGCAGATCCACATACCTTTTAAATGAGTTGAGTGTTTCTGTCTCAAACATCAAACTGGGTAGCAGTTCCAGACAATTGTGATCTCTGGGTGAAAATTTTAGCCTCATGACCTCCTTAATCCTTCTGTTAAGCACGTTAACTCTGTGCTCCTCAGTAATTGACCTCTCTCCTAGGGGAATCAGATCTGCCCAGTCCATTCTGTCCAAGTTTATCCTTATATTTGTACACCTCAATTAAGTTAACCTCAAACTCTTCAATTCTATGGAAAACTTGCATAGTCTTTCTAACCTACCTTCATTGCTGCAATTTTCAAGCCCCTAGGAACATTCTCCTAAATATTCTTTATATTGTGTCGAAAGCAATTATGCCCTTCCTGCAAAGTGATGACTAAAATTGTACACAAAACTGCAGCTGTGGCCTAACCAATATATATAGCTCCAACATTTACATCCATGCTTTTGATATCAATATCTCATACAATAAAAGGAAATCACACCATCCGCCTTCTTTATCATCGTATTTACCTGCCCTGCTACCTCAGGACCTGAGGACATTCAATGTCCCTCATTTCCTCTATCCCTCTCTATACCTTCCCATAGATTGTGTACTCTTGCTTTGCTAGCACTCATGAAATGCATAACCTCTCAAATTTTTCGGTTAAATTCCATTTGCCACTTCTCCATGCTCTCAACCAAATCATTGATATCATCCGGCAGTTGATTTCCAGCGAAGAAGACGGCAATTTCCCAGCCAAGTTTTGTGTCTCCCTACAAATTTCCTAATCGTGCTTCCCACATTTAAGTCTAAATCATTAACTTATAATCACAAACAGCATGGGACCCTACACCCTAGAAACTACATTGCATGTGCAGAAACATCTGTCAACCATTTACCCTTTGTTTCCAAAAACTCATCCAATTGTGGATTCAACTCATCAGATTCCCTTGTATCCCATTGACTTTACATAATTTTTTTAAAATGTCAGCTACATGGGACCTTGTTGAGCACCTTACTAAAATCCATGCAGACAATGTCAATTGCACTACACTCATCAATCCCACCTTATTACTTCCTTAAAAATTTTAATTAAGTCAGTAAGACATGGACTTCTTTCAATAAAACTATCCCTGATTAATCTGTGCTTCTCCAAATCTTGATTTAATCTCATCTCTTAATATTGATTTCAGTAATTTGTCAAGTTCAGACTGATTGGCCTATAATGGTTTGGCCTAACCCTCATGTTTTTGGAATAATAGTACAATATTTCCAGGCTTCCAATCCTCCGGTACCTTTCCCATATCTAGTGAGGATTGGAAAATAATCCTCACAGAATCTATCGCTTCCTCACCCCCACACACCCACCCCAGCTCCCTTTAATCACTTAGGGTACAATTCATCCTGCCCTGCTGAGTTATCCATCCTCAAGGAGGCCAGTTTCTCTAGTACTTCTCTTCTCAATATGCTTATTTTATCTAATCTTTTACATTCCCTCTTCATTAACTAGAATATCTACATCATCCTCCAGCTTTTTGAAGACAGAGACAAAATACTCATTATGAACCCTGTCCATGTCTTCTGCATCCAGAAGTTACCATCTACATCTGAGATAGGCCAAATGCTTTCCTTCGTCATCCTCTTGTTTTTGACAATATTGATAAAATTAAAGACAATTCAAAGATGTATTATCAGCCAATATCATGCTTTCCTAATTTCTTATCTCACTTCACTGCTGTACTTTTATACATCTCCAAGTAGTTTTCTTTTGAGGGATTGCCATAAACACTTCTTTAGTTTTATCTTACGCTGTACGCTTCTGGAAAACCAACGGTCTCTAGATTTGGCAATGCTACCTTTTTTCCTTCTGGGGGTATGTCTAAATTTTACCTGTAAAATCTCACTTTAGAATGCCTCCCACTGATTTTCCACTGACTTTCAGATAGCAGTATTCAGTCCACATTTTTCAGATTCTTTTTCAGGTTTTTAAAGTTTGCCTTCCCCCAAACTAAAATTATTACCCCTGTTCTTTGACTATTTATAAGATAATACTAAATATAACTGTATTATGATTACCATATCCCACTGCTACTTCATCCAGCTTCATATCCTGAGGCTAAATTTATAGTTGCACAATCTCTCATTCAGCTTGTTATGTATTGGCCAAAGAAGTTCTTTCGAATGCAGGTCAAAAATGTTGTGTCCTCTGTGTCTTTCGCACTGTTTGCATCCCAACTGATAACCAATCCACTGGAATCTCTCCACAATTCATAATATCATAACCATGCATCTTTATCTCTGTTGCTAGTTCTTAAGACCGAGAGATGCAGGTTACAAATACAGGTGACTTGTTAACCTTAAGATCCAATTGTTTTCCTGGAGATGATGGTCGATTTTAGTTCTGAAACAGCAGACTGGTCTTGAAACATTAACTTTGATTCCCTCTCCATAGATGCTGCTAGACTTGCTTTTCTTCAGCACATTCTCTTTATATTTCAGATCTCCTGCATCCACAGCCTTTGTTACAGCTTCTAAATGTAGGTCAAGGCATAGTGATGGATGCAGACATAATACCACAGACATCATCGTTATTGGATTTGCTGACTCCTACTGAACTCCTCTCCCACTTCTAAATCATAGAATACAATAGGAGGAATTTGCTTTCATAGCACTTTCTGCAAACTTCTTTTAAATGACAATCAATACTTGAGAAGGTTGTAGTACACAAAGCTTTCTAAAAGTAATATCCTCCAGAGTAACAGAAACTTCTGGTAGGAAATAAAATGCGTCTTACGTGTATCAAATTCTCATGTGCCAAAACTATTCAATTAAATCATGAAAAAGCAATATTGCAAGGTTGAACTTTAACATTAACAGGTGCCTTAAAGCATAACCCAGAGCAAACAAATAATTGTATTGCCTGATTTGGCATTTGACAGGGGTCTATGCACTTTCTGCCTTAACTCAAATTGATTGGAATAGTTAACTTGACTGTATTAAAGATAATTCATGATCTTCAATAGTATGAGTCAAAAGATAAAATGGCAGCCGTGTTTTGTTTTGAATCATATCTACGTCAAACAAACCCTGTTTATAAAGGGTGCCTTGTTAAAAAAAAAAGGTTACAATGCATTTACAAGGAATGGAACAGACACTTACAAGTGGCTAAGTCAACTTTGACGTGACTGGCAATTTTTACATATGCATTGCGTTATTTAAAACCCTCAACTAGTTCTTGCAGTCTAAAAAAATTCAGGAAGATAGAAGACATAAGGCAAACTTCAATGCAACAAGTTGACTATTATGACATAAATATCTATTGCACCAAAACTATAGGAAGCCTAGAAACTTAATTATTAATTAACTAATTATTCATTTCAGTGATAGGCTAATCATTGGTGACATGTGGCTCTCCAAAGTTTATTACCTAGCTTATAATTATTTCTGTTTAAGAGCTCATCTCAGCAGTTGCCATGTCTGCCATCTTCCTTGCAAAATGTGAAGTATCAAGCAATAACTGAATTACGTTTTTTTAGCATTTTGTTCGCAGTCCTGCAATAATTTAAGGTTAACAATTCATGTAAACCATCTTTAATGTCTCTTGTCAACAATGTTCTCATTCAGAAATCTGTAAGAATTATTTATTAATTGCTTTTCAAAATTATCATCCACATGCCATGGCTGTTCTCTACTCCTTCTTCCAGTGGTGTATTTATTCATTCCATCAAATTAATTCAATTTTGCAACTTCTAGAACTTCACAGCCACAGTCACAGGCATTCTTCCCAAAGTCTGTCCACCATCTACAAGGCATTAATCAGGAATGTGATGGATTAAATTTCAACTTGGATGGGTACAACTCCAATAACACTCAAGAAGCTGGACACCACTCAATAAGCGATGGCCTGTTTCATTCACGCATCTGAAAACATTCACTTCCTCGTTAACTGGTGCATAGTACCAGCAGAATGTACCACCTACAAGAGGTACTGCAGTAACTCAAAGGTTCCTTATAAAGCACCTTCCAAGTCTGTAAAATCTACAACATAGAAGGACAAGGACAACAGATACATGGGAAAGCCTCAGCCTGCAAGTTTTCCTCCAGGCTATTTAATGGACTTGGAACTGTATTCTGGCTTCTCTACAACGACTGGATCAAAATCCTTGAACTTTCGTGCTATCAGCACTGTGGATGTACCTATACCAGATGGCATCCTTCAGATCTGATTTCTGCCCATCTTGCCATGCACCATTCCTGCACCATTCCTGAAAGAACTCACCACTAATATCCACCCAAGAACAGCATCCCTTGCATCCAAGCCATCTTTGAAAGACGGCTGAGGTCCTGGAAGAGCACTGGCATTTGACAGCTGCCCTGTTCATTACTGGTGACTGTGAGATAGCTGAGCTGGAGAAGTTAGTACCTGGTTTCTCAGACAGAGACCTGGAAGTCCTAGTCGACATGATGCAAAGAAATGTTCCCATCCTGGAGCAGCATCAGAGGAGGCCCTACCACTAGGTAATGCTAACCTGGTTGGAGATTGCCACCCAATGCTGGCTAAGACCCAAGTCACCGCTGACTGGTAGTTACTTACACAAGCCAATGACTTCTACAATCCTCTCACTCCCAGACTGGTCTCTCTGGAGACAAAGGGCCAACTGTGACCCGCTACCTTGAGTGCAGAACCATGGACACCTTGTGAAACTATGGGCAGGTATGGGAGACTGCTGTTATAGTGCAAATCATTGGCTTCCATGCAGGGTTTTCCTGACAGCTAAATAGTTGGGCAAGTTTAGAAAGAAAGATCAGAAGCAGAATATTAATGGAGGTGAACTGGGCTGCTGACAGGGAGTTTATCAAATGTGTTAATCACTGTAAATTGGCAACTTGCTGTTGCCTAATGATAGTAGCTCCATAAAGTACATAAGATGGAGCAAGATGATCTAGACATTGAGATGTGTCTCAAACATTTCATTTGATTCTGTCACACATCTCATCATAGCCCATATTGCTGAAACCTGTGTAAAATTCCACCCAACAATTCTGACCCTCCTAACATTCTTTTCATTCCAAATTCTGTGTCCATTTGTTTTCCATTGCCACTTTGTAACATAGTCAGAATTTTTTTATTCATTGGCTGAGGGTATCGCTGGCTAGGCAAGCATTTATTGTCTAATTCTGCAAAGGACAGTTAAGAGCCAACCACATTGCTGTGGGTCTGGAGTCACATGTAGGCCAGACCAGGTAAGCATAGCAGTTTCCTTCCGTAAGGACATTAGTGAACCAGATGCATTTTTCCTGGCAATTGACAATGGATTCATGGTCTTCATTAGCTTCTTAATTCCAGGTATTTATTGAATTCAAATGCCACCCTCTGCCATGACAAGATTCAAACCTTAGTCCCAAGGACACTATCTACGTCTCTGGATTAACAGTCCAGCGATAATACCACTAGGCTATTGTCTCCCAATATAAAATTATTGCAACTGTCTTTCAACACTACAAAGCTTTTCAGTTTGAACTAAAACAGCATTATAAAAATACTGCGCAAGCATGCAAATTGGATGAAAAATACCTCTTTAAAATGATGTCATTCATATTTGCATTATAAACTCAGTTCCTGTAGCTCCGGTATATTATGACGTTGCTCAGTCTATCTCCTACTCATAAGAGAAAGGTAGATTTAGATCTAGGAACTGATAACATTGATTTTCCAAGGCAGAATTTGCATTAAAAAAGTTTCTACGCACTGTTGATATGGCAACAAGATTGCTGTATATAAAACTCAGTAAACAATTTGAAAGTATTTTCATGCGGTCACGCACTGCAGTAGCTGTTGCGATGTCAATTACGTGAGAAATAAATTTTATTTGCAGTGCAAGATACCTCTATCACCTTTGGAATGAGAAACCTCACAGAAAACCTACTTATATAAGCAAAAATATTTACCAGTACTATTCTGCCAGTAGAGAAGGGTGACATGTACAGGGTTTTATTTGGTAATAAGGCGTGGAGCTGGATGAACACAGCAGGCCAAGCAGCATCATAGGAGCAGGAAAGCTTGACATTTCAGGCCCAGACCCTTCATCAGAAATGGGGGAGGGAAGAGGGTTCTAAAATAAATAGGGAGAGAAGGGGAGGCGGATAGAAGATGGATAGAGGAGAGGATAGGTGGAGAGGAGACAGACAAGTCAAAGAGGCGGGGATGGAGCCAGCAAAGGTGAGTGTAGGTGGGGGGGTAGGGAGGAGATAGGTCAGTCCAGGGAGGACGGACAGGTCAAGGGGGCGGGATGAGGTTAGTAGGTAGGAGATGGGGGTGCGGCTTGAGGTGGGAGGAGGGGATAGGTGAGAGGAAGAACAGGTTAGGGAGGCGGGGATGAGCTGGGCTGGTTTTGGGATGCGGTTGGGGGAGGGGAGATTTTGAAGCTTGTGAAATCCACATTGATACCATTGGGCTGCAGGGTTCCAAGGCTGAATATGAGTTGCTGTTCCTGCAGCCTTCGGGTGGCATCACTGTGGCATTGCAGGAGGCCCAGGATGGACATGTCATCTGAGGAATGGGAGGGGGAGTTGAAATGGTTTGCGACTGGGAGGCGCAATTGTTTGTTGCGGACTGAGCGCAGGTGTTCTGCAAAGCGGTCTCCAAGCCTCCGCTTGGTTTCTCCGATGTAGAGGAGGCCACAACGGGTACAGTGGACGCAGTATACCACATTGGCAGATGTGCAGGTGAACATCTGCTTGATGTGGAATGTCTCCTTGGGGCCTGGGATGGGGGTGAGGGAGGAGGTGTGGGGGCAAGTGTAGCACTTCCTGCGGTTGCAGGGAAATGTGCCGGGTGTGGTGGGGCTGGAGGGGAGCGGACAAGGGAGTCACGGAGACAGTGGTCCCTCCGGAAAACAGACAAGGGTGGGGAGGGAAAAATGTCTTTGGTGGTGGGGTCGGATTGCAAATGGCGGAAGTGTCAGAGGATGATGCGTTGGATCCGGAGGTTGGTGGGGTGGTACATGAGGACGAGGGGGATTCTTTTTTGGTTGTTATTGCGGGGAAGGGGTGTGAGGGATGAGTTGCAGGAAATGTGGGAGACATGGTCAAGGGCGTTCTCGACCACTGCGGAGGGGAAGTTGCGGTCCTTGAAGAATGAGGACATATTTGGTAATGTTGATTGAATGGCAATTGTATTGTTAAAATCTGAGCTGAAAAGCATGATTTAATTAAATCCTTAGAGCAAGTTTAAGGAGAGATTGTGGTGCAGTGGTAGTGTCCTTACCTCTGAGCTAGGTTACCTAGGTTTAAGTCCTACCTGATCAAGAGATGTGTAACAACATCTCTGTATAGATTGATAAGAAAATAGCCATGAAAAGATAAATGACTAGGATCTGGGGCTAAGCAATCATATGTACTGCTGCATTCTGTAAATAAACTTATTATCAATTAAAGTATTAGTATCCATTTTCATCCTTTGCCACCTGACTTGGTAGCAAATTAGCACCTACAATACATTTACATGGTGAGGAATAGGGGAAAACAAGATTATTATGGCTCTTCAAAAGACAGCAGGAGGAAATTAACTGGTCATTGATTTTCATGCATCCAGTTACCAAGTGTGAAACTCCATATGATTTTCCCATGTTCTATTACCATATAGAACAGTACAGCACAGTCCAGGCCGTTTGGCCCAAGATGTTGTGCCAAACTTTTACCCGAAACCTAAGGTCTATCTAGCCTCCACCGCTACCTTATGCTATCATCCATATGAAACCCTTTAATTGTAACACTCATGAAACAGAATTGTTTTTGCCAGAAGCCATTCACAATTGATGCTGTCAAAGATTCTACTCTCCTCAGTGTTTTACTACAAGGGAACATTTTATATGAATTGTTATGAAGATATGCTGTATGGAATATTAGATTGCAATGTAATCACTATCTCCACACACTGGACTTTGATTCAGTTAAAAACTGCCTTTTAAAAGTGCATTGTCCGAAACCTAAGACAGCGAACATATTTTCCATCACTGCGTAGCCACAGAACATTTTATGACATAGATGGAGGCATCTACCTCCTGGAGGACTCCTTCCAATTTCGTGAAAGCAAAAGGATGGATTATTCAAGAAGTTAACAGTTGGGACATTAATAGTCATCACCAACTATCACAACAGCTAAGACAAGATGATCAACCTTTCCTTTTAGAATATTCAAGTGACTTGGAGAGCGACCATGCTACCCAGAACTTTCTGTAAGCGACTGTTGGATTTGACATTAATATAGATCAGCAGGTGCTTCCTCTCTCTCTCTGAACCTCTCTCAAAAGCTTGCAGACGTGTTTGTGGTGGAAACAAACCTCATTGCTGTAAACAGAGAATTTTAAAGGAAGGTTTCAGCTGAGCAACAGTGATTCCAGGAGATAGGGTTCTACAGACCACTAACACAAAGCACCTGTTCCAGTTCTCACTGAGATCAATTGGAACACTCCAAAGAAGGCATTCCTTCCCTTCCTCTCCAGAACACAGACACACCTCAATGGGTACTTTAGTAGATTAAGCTTAGGGTCACATTTTCTGGAGGGACAGCATTGACATGAGCACTTAGGTAAAAGGTGAAAGAAACAGCTGAGGTTTCTAACACTTTGACAACTGCTGGAGGTCAAGCCCCTGCTGAGCACAGTACAGACATTTAGTCTTTGGACTAAATTCAACCATTGCAGAAAGCAATGCTCAAGCTACAGATGCTTTCATTCCCAGACTCAGTGAAAGGATGCTAAGGTATTTCAACATCGCTCCAGATGCTCGATCCTCTCAAGGAAGTAAGGGACACATCTGTGTGTGCTGATAGTAAAGGGAAGCAACAGACATGGACCGAGGTTTGCACTTTCAAAACTGTCCTGCCATACAGCTCCCCGCTCCAGAAACAAATGTCTCCATCAGCTCAGATCGAGGAAACTGCACCTGCCCTTATGCATTAGTCTGGAACCCACTGCACACCACACCATCCCTACATCTGCCTAAGTCATCTGTGGCAATGCAGCTAAGCAGACAGCAGACTTCCACCAGCTCAGCTGTGGCTGCTGAGGTAGCACCCCAGAGATGGTGATAAAGAGAGTGAAATGAAAAGACATTGAAAACACTTGCATGGTAATGTAAATAAAATGCACCGTAATTTTGTAAGTTCCTAACATAAACAAGGAATATTCAACACTACAAATGAAGAAAAAAAAGTCTGCTGGGAGAAACACAGCTGGTCTAGCAGCATCTGTGGAAAGAACACAGAGTTAACATCGAGTCCAGTGAACCTTCCGCCGTGGACTCAAAATGTTAGCACTTTCCTCTCCACAGATGTTGCCAGACCTGTATTTCTGTGTTTTGTTTTGTAAATTCCTGTTGCCTTGTACAATGTGTTTATACGCAAACCATAAAACCATTAGAAATAGGAACGGGAGTCATCATTCAGCCCCTCATGCCTGCTCCATCATTCAACAGGATCATTGCTGATCTGACATTCCTCACGTCCACTTTCCTGCCCTTTCCTCCTAGCCCTTGATACTCTCATTGATCAAGAATCTATCTTTCTTAGCCTTAAGAATACACAAGGATTCTGCCTCCACAGCTCTCTGTGGCAAGGGGTTCCAAAGACATAGAATCCTCAAGAAATTTCTCTTCATCTCAGTCTTAAATTGATACAACTTAATTCTGAGATTATGCCCTCTGGGCCTAGACTACCCCATAAGCGGAAATATCTTTCTGCATTCACCCTGTCAAGCCTCTTAAGAATCCTAGAGGCTTCAATGAAATCACCTTTCATTCTTCTGTCCCAATGAGTAGAGTCCCAACCTGTTCAACCCATGTTCACAAGACAAACCCTTCATATCAGGGATCATTCTAGTGAACCTCTGCTGAACGGCTTACAATTAAATGATTTGGTCTCTTTATTTAAGGAAAGATAACTGCTCACGGTATTCCAGGTGTGGTTTCATCAGCACATTGTACCGTTGCAGTAAGACTTCCTTAATCTTATACTTCAACGCCCTTGAAATAAAGGTGCACATTACATTAATCTGCCTGATTATCTGCTGCACCTTTGTGTTTCTAACAGTTTTGAATGCTCTTCTACAATATCTCGAGGAGTAATGGTCACCCGTCAGGCTCACCTGTGGGTTAGGACCAGTTATGAAAAATACTGATGCTCTCGTGCACAGGTCTCATCCACTTTTCTCATAACTGTCCTGGTGTCTTCAGAATTAGCATCATCTACCTCAGCATTTCCATCAAACTCCCCTCCTTCCTTGTTGGGGGAGACAGGTGGCTGATCCATCATCCATCTTCTATCCTATTGTTAATCTATGTTGTGCATAGATTCTGTCTGGCAAGTACTGAGTGCTCTTCCAGAGTGTCCAGATAATGAAAGCACAAGTTGAGAATACGAATTATCTACACAATGATGGTCCTAGTGGATGCATGGGGAGCACGAGCACCCTGGCATTGTGACACAAGCCAGCTCTGATGAAGTGGAGAGATGTGGTGGTTCAGACAAGGAGGAGAACAAACATTCAGGGAATCTGGCAGTTGTGCAGAATGTAAACATTGAGAGCTGGTGCACAACTGCAGGAATTGCTGCCTGTCATGACAAATGAAAGGGACATTCAGGGAGCGAAATCTTATCTGCTCAGAATCTGGCAGATGATGGCAGAGAACTCTGAATGACAAGGAGAGGTAACAGCATCTCTATTCACACATCAATGCCTCCAGCACTGTTGTTGAGATGGCTGCAAGACCTTCTGTGCATCAACTCTTTCTATAGTGGTCAATGGTGCTGAGGTTTTGGTTCTTCACTTCATGCACTGTTTGCTTGTCCATAGTTGTAGCCGCAAACTTCTTATTTCTTCTCCTCCTCTTCCGCCCTCAAACTTATCAATGCTAACTTTGCTGCTCAGTCAAATGGTTCTAACATCTGGCATGGAATTAAAATATCAAAGAAGAGATACCCAGGATGAAATGTATATATTCTTTTTCAATTTTTTACATCGTAAATCTATGCTTTCAACCTTTATCAAGCTGCTCCAGTTTTGGGTGAAAGCCTGTCATGCAACCAATCAGACATAAAGAGATTCATCCTCAATAGATCCTGGTTGCTTTTCTGCCTTTCTGCCAGATGATGGTTGCACTTCATCCAAAAAAAAGTTTTCCTGACATTTGTTAATAGCAGGACAAGACTGCCGTTGCCTCAACCCCTCCTCCACCCACTCCACCCGAAACCCCTCACCATCCAATTACCCCAAACTCATTAAGTAATAAATCCATTATACATTGGAAGGCTTATCCCACATATTGGTTTAATTTCCATGTCATTAACTTGTGAATGGCCTTGCATGGCTGATTCTGCATTAAACCATGCCACCATCAGCATTGCTCTGCAAACCTAGCTGCCTTTCTAATACAAGATTGCCTTAATGATGGGACGGATGTAGCAGGCTAACAGTTTTAGTTTTTAAGCATTAATGGCCTTCAACTTTCAGCAGGTCTTCTATGGCCCATTTACAACAACAGTCATACAGCACAGAAACAGACCTGTCGGTCCAACTCATCTGCACCAACCAGACGTTCCCACCTAGTCCCATTTGCAAGCAATTAGTCCATCTCCCTCTAAACTCTTCCTATTCATGTAGCCATCCAGATGCCTTCTAAAATGTTGTAATTGTACCCACCTCCACTACTTCCTCAGGCAGCATGAAAAAGTTTCTTTCAGGTCCTTTTTAAATCTTTTCCCTCTCACCTTAAACCTATGTACTCTAGTTTCGGATCAGGCAAAAGACCTTGGATATTTATCCTTCCCATACCCCTCATGACTTTACAAACCTCTATAAAAGTCATCCCTGAACCTCCAATGCTGCAAGGAAAGAAAACCCCAGCCTATTCAGCCTCTCCCTATAACTTAAACCCTCCAGTCCCAGCAACATCCTTGTAAATCTTTTCTGCACCCTCTCAAGTTTAACAACATCCTCCAGAAGGGCAACCAGAATTGTACGCAGTATTCTGAAAGTGGCATCACTAATGTCCTGTACAGCCACAACATGACATCCCAACTCCTATACTCAAAAGGTCCAACCAATAAAGGCAAGCATGCCAAACGCCTTCTTCACCACCTTGTCTACCTGCAACTCCACTTTCAAGGAACTATGAACCTACACCCTGGCAAGTCTCTGTTCAGCAACACTCCTCAGGCCCCTACCATTAACTGTTTAAATCCCACACAGGTTTGCCTTACCAAAATGCAACATCTCACATTTATCTATATTTAACCCCATCTGCCACTCCTCAACCCATTGGCCCTTCTGATCAAGGTCCGGTTGTACTCAGAGATAATCTTTCTCACTGTCCACTACACCATCAATTTTGGTGTTCTCTGCAAACTTACTAACCATTCCTCCTATATTCAGATCCGAATCATTTATATAAATGACAAAAATCAGTGGACGCAGCAGTGATCCTTGTGGCACACTGCTGATCACAAGCCTCCAGTCTGAAAAGCAAATCTCTACCACCACCCTGTGTCTGCTACCTTCAAGCCAATTTTGTATCCAATTGGCTAGCTCCTCACAAATTCCACGTGGTCTAACCTTACTCATCAGTCCACTATGCAGAACCTTGTTGAATGCTTTGCGGAAGTGCAAATAGACAACATCTACTGCTCTGCTTTCAATCATCTTTGTCATCTCTTCAAAAAAACTCAATCACATTAATCCCCGGACATATCTTCTTTTCCCCTAGGACGAAGTCTTATGCCTGTGCCCATCCTCACTCTTATGAGCACCCCACTCCCTAAAATTTGACATACTTAGCACGGCTGAGTGCGGTGGAAGGGCTGATACCATGGATGACAAGGCTATCCTATGAAGAGAGATTGATTTGACAGGGTCTGTATTCACTAGAGTTCAGAGGGATGACAGGACATTGGATTGATTTGTATAAAATTCTAAGAGGGTTTAACAAAGAAGATTCAGGGAAGTTTGCTAGTTGGGGAATCTAGAATTAGGGAGATGGTCTCAAGAAAAGGGTAGACCATTTTGGACTGATATGAGGAAAGGTTTCTTCACTCAAAACGGTTGTGAACCTGTGGAATTCTCAACCATAGAAGGCTATGGAGGCCATGTCACTAAATATGTTCAAGAAAGAATTAGTTACATTTCTAGATTTTAGAAGGTATCAAGGAGCATTGGTAAGAAGTGGGAAATTGCATTAAGAGAGAATCATTCAGAACGGTGGAGCATGCTTGAAGAGCTGAATGGTCTATTTCTTTCCTAATTTCTTTTTCTATCATACATTACTCAGTTTCTTTGTACAAGTCATATGTATATGCATAGAATATTGCTGAGGAGCCAGCACTGATCCTTTTAGCACTTCACAAGTCAAAACCTGCCAACTTGAAATTGCCTCAGTTAGCTGTACTTTCTGCATCCTATCCATTAACCAATGCTCCAACCATGCTAATGTATTACTCCCAGCTCCGTAAGCCCTTTTCTCGCAAATTAACACGTTATGTCACACCTTATTGAATGCTATTTAGAAACCACGTGTACCACATGTACACCTACAGGTTTGTCTCAATGCACATTACAAGTTACATCCCCAGAAAACATCAATAAATTTGTCAAACAAAAATTTCTCTTTTGAAAAAATAATTTTGCCTGATAATATGATGATTTGCTAAGTACATTGTTTGGACATCTCTAATAAAAGTATCTAGCATTTTCCCAATGGCTGATGTGAAGCTAACTGGCCTACATTCCTAGTCTTCTCTCTTTCACATTTCTTGCACAGCACTGTTACATTTGCTAACTTTCAATCTGTTGAGATAGTTTTGGAATAAAGGTCATTTTGAAAAATCCTCATCAGCACATCCACTAATCTCTATAGCTATTTTTTTTGAGAACTCCAGGTGGTAAACCATCAGATTCTAGCCCCTTAATTATTATCAACCAAGTACTGTTTAAAAAATAAATTATCTTTATTTCCTAGCTCTTCTATTGGTCACCCTCTGTACCTGCTTCTAATTTAGGTTTTCTACTACGAAGCCAAACACAAAATATTTGTTCAATCTATCAGCCACTCCCTCATTCACTGGTCCCTTACAGATAGGGGGAAACTATGCTCAATTTAATTACTCTCCTTTCTATATATTTGCAAATGCTCCTGCATATTTTTTTTTGTTACATTTGTTAATGCTACTCTTTGTTTACTAGGTAAATCATGAATGGCTCTTGCTCAGTTTGCTAATAAAACATTGTTGTTGAATGATGTGATTCTCTCTCTTTAAAAGCTTCCCAATGATCACTTATTGTGATACCTTTTATTCAATCAACTTTAGCTAGTTCTCCCCATATACTTAGAATCCCTACAGTGGGATCCTTAGAATACCTGGTGGGCCTGTGGCCCAACAAGTCCACACCGACTCTCTGAACAGCATCTCACCAAGAGTCACTCCACCACCCTATCCCTGCATTTACCATGGTTAATGTTAGAAACATAGACATCCCTAGACATAATGGGCAATTTAGCATGGCCAATCCAGCCAATCTGCACTTCTTTGGACTCTTTGGGATGAAACCAGACCATGCGAAGGAAGCCAACGCAGACACAGGGAATGTGCAAACTCCACACAGACACAGGAATTGAACCCAGGTCTCTGGAGCTGTGAGGCAGCAGTACTAATCATTGATCTACTGTGCCACCCCTACGTAGTTGTTTTTCTTGAAGTTTGAGATGTTTGCTTAGAGCAAAATTGCTTTCAAACTTAATATAGAATTGAATTGTATTATAATCATATTTTCTTTATTGCATCTTTTACTATGAGATTAATTAACTCTACCTCATTGTCAAATACTCGACCTTGAAATAACTATTCGCTAATTGGTTTCACAATGTTTTGTTCTAGGAAACTGGATTGCAAAAATTCTCATTCATCTTTCAGGCCACTTTTTGCTATTGTAATTGGATTGGTCAAGATATGAATATTAAATCGTTCGAAGCTCAAACAGTACAACCACTGACATGGAGTAATAAATTGCATGCACCAGAATTTTCCGACCCTTGCAGTATCTGAACTGCAGCCATATCAGTTTTACTTCCTGATTTTGAGGTAAGTCTATTTCTGCAGGATTAGAAATACCCAATGTAAGAGTTACATTACATTTTTACTATCCAGTATTACCAAGAAAAAGTGAGAAGGGGGTTCCAAAGTAAAACCAGCATCTTGCAAGTATTGTGAATTGCTGGTCATGATAACAGCCTCCAGAGACAAACTCCTAAAAGAATACATTACTTGTGATGTAAGTGTGCAATGTATATATAAAAAGATTTATCTGCAAATTTATGGGAAGAGTATTCAATATTGTGCATGAAACTTCTAACATATTACAGACAATCTTCCATGATATTGCACAGACAATATAGAGTTCAAAAGATGTTCTGATATTTATAATGTTTGCAGCTAAACGGTGACTCCTGTTATGTGAACTACATGCAACATTTTTAATACAATAAACACAAACAATACCAGTCTCTTTTGGATACTGCTCTCAATGCATCAGAAGTTGTGACATGGGATTGTATTATAAAGAACACAGTGATTTATTAGTGTTCAGGTAGGCTGGGATCCGGCAGTCATGGGATTTATTTGCACAGTTGAGTAGGACTTTCAGGGGTCATAAATGTTGGACAAAATTGGTAGAGGGGTCCTTTGATTCTCTGACAACTCTGTAGAAAGTGTCATGGAAAAATAAGAATTCAATTGACTAGAAGAGGTACAAGTCAGAAATTGCTGTAAAATCTCAGCAGGTCTGGCAGCAAATGTGACTTTTTTTCAGATCTGAAGGCTCACCAGACCTGAAACATTAACTCTGCTTTTACAGAAAGTCCTGATTTTGTTTTTGATTTCCAGCATGCACAGTTCTTTCTGTTTTGTTAACTGGAAGAGAGATCCTGGGCTCTGAGAATATTAAGATGGAGTATCTTGACATTGAGGAGCTTTTAATGACAATTTGGCACCACTGAAGGCGGAGGTCTATAAATTTTCGTCAGAGAGGGTTATTTAATCTGATAGAACTTTTAAAATTTGAGGGAGGAGATGACAGAGTCAAATTTGACAAGGAGGGTGGTTCAGATGTCAGAATTAGGAGGTGGTGCCAGGAAAATAAGTCTTGGATTTGTGGAATCAAACAGTTTTGTTGGAAAGAGGAGAGCGAGAGAGATTATATGAAGAATGAAAAATTAAATATGAGTTTCTTTTGGATTGTCTCAGGTAATCAAATTGTTGGCCTGGGGATATAAATCAGGAACTCAAGAGACTTCTACAAAATTCATTGTTGGGGGCAATATCCATGTGTTTAAATACTGTTATAGTTTCAAGAAGAGGAGCAAACATATCTCTGGCCTCATACACATGCAGTTGGTTAGACTGTCATCAGGGCTTAGCAGTGGTGCTTTTTAGCTGCAGTTTAAAGTGGCAAATTTGATGCAGCAACGGTAAATAGAAGGGTAATGTACATTCTAAAGAACAAAAGTGCATGTGTGGAAATTAAATGAGAATTTGGATCCCAAATGAAATGATTTGCTGATACTCAGCATATGCAATTTTTACAAATTTTCAGCTTAGATAAGGTACTTTCATTCTACCAATAATATTCTTACCATACAGTATTTCTCATTGTATAAATAGTACTCAGCTAAGATAAAAATAGATATATTCCCAATTCTCTGCCTATATCAAAAGTCAGTTATGAGCATAAAGCACATTTGTTTGATTTTACCTGCAACTATTCAAGAACTTTCCATGTGAACAGAATATTTTAAGTAAATGAGAATGTAGCAAATACCCAAACACCCAGAAGTTTATATCCCAATGGGCCTAGAATTAAAATCATCACCTTATTCATCACATTGTCCCTCAAATTTCTCCATAGGCTGTGTTCTCTCAGTCAATATGGTGGATTCTGCTCCTATCATGGAATTTTATAATACAGAAGATCACTCCGTCAATTACTTTTGTTTCAGCTTTCTGAGAAAAAAAACTACCCACAATTTTCATTTCCTGTTTATTTTTTCAAAGATTTGCTCACTATGCTTTAAAAACCTACTATGGTTTCTGCTTTTGCCATATGTCAGGCTGCTGTTTTACAAACTGAGACAGCCAGGCAGAAAGGTTAAAATAACACGAAATTTAAAGTTAACAGCAGGAACAAAAGACTGGAATCAGGAGAAAGATTTATTATTTAAAACACCAGGAAAGAGGAGCAACACTTAGAGTGTTTAAATGAAACGAAGTACTTGGGACACAATAGGTGATAATCCTGTAATAAAGTAATAATCTTTGTCGATATCTTTGCAATGTTAGCCCTCACCTTAAATAAAGATAATGGAGTTTTTACCTTGTGGAATTCACCAGATTCTTTGTAGGCTTGTCCTAGATAGATTCCTTCTTGTAAACAAATACTGTATAGACAAATTTGACAGCAGGATGGATGAATATTGTGGAAGTTGGCTTGATTACCTTTGAGGATGAGTCTTTTAATCTAGAACCTTCTCTCAGGAAATTAAAGCTAGAGAAAATGCTGCATACTGCATGGAACAAGCATGATTAATACACTTAATGACGACTTTTGTTGCATATGTTTTCATGAAATGCTGATATGAACTTTTATGAAAAGAGAGTGTAAACATCAAACACAAATGTGCTTGAAGGTATACAAGATATAAAAATAGCGAAGGATCAAATATGGGGAAGGCACAGGTACACTCATTCCAGAGCAAAAGTGCATTGCCTGTCATATGTGATTGAACTCTTCTGTAGGCATCCAGGACAAATGCCAGAAATATGAAAAAAACCTCACTACAGTATGTAAGTAAGAGTCCTATGTTTGTGCAGGATCCTTTTGTGAAATTGGGCCACCCCTAGTACCCGATTTATTAGATAATAAACTCACTCAGCAGTACAGCAAGAAATCTTCACTCTGATATGCAAAATGTATTTTATTATTCATAGGATATGGGTATTGCAGGCTTTACTGCCCATACCCAGTTGCCCTTGAGAAGGTGATGGTAAGCTGCCTTCTTGAGCTGCTATAGTCCATCTGCTGCAGGTAGACCCACAAGGCAATTAAGGAGGGAATTCCAGGATTTTGACTCGAGGAATGATGGAACAGCAATATATTTCCAAGTCGGGATGGTGTATGGCTTGGAGGAGCAGGTGCCAGTATTTTCACATATCTGCTGCCCTTTTCTTTCAAGATGGAAACAGTCGTGGACTTGAAAAGATGCTGTCTAAGGAGCAATAGTGAGTTTCTGGAGTGCACATTGTAGATGGGACACATTACCTGTACTGATTGTTGTGATGGTTATTCACCATGAACAAGCTATTTACTGTTTTTCTTCTTTTTCAGCTACTGGTTAACTCCTGGATTTTTTTGGCATAATTGGTCTTCTATAATTAACTTCTGATTTATAAAAAGTAGTTGTGCTGGTTCAAGTGCAACCAAGACCTCGTAAAAAGACAAGGACAGCAAACAGTTGGGAATTCAACCATCTGCAAAACCGTTCAAGCCAATTAGGGATGGATAATGAACACTGGCCCAGCTACTGACACCCACATCCCATGAATGAATAAATTACCATCCTTACCAACAGTGGCCTTACTATTAACAATTGATGGCCTTCCTTCAGTCAAATTGGTCTTGCCCTCGTTTTACTATAAATTAACACAAAAAAGGAAATGAGAACAAAAGCAAAACAACTCTATCCAATGCACAGAGATAGCAGGAACTGCAGATGCTGGAGAATCTGATATAGCAAGGTGTAGAGCTGGATGAACACAGCAGGCCAAGCAGCATCAGAGGAGCAGGAAGCCTGACGTTTCGGGCCTAGACCCTTCTAGGCCCAAAACGCCAGCTTTCCTGCTCCTCTGATGCTGCGTGGCCTGCTGTGTTCATCCAGCTCTACACCTTGCTATTCAATATACAATTTGTTTTCACAGGAATAATTAAGAATCACCCATGTGACCATTTTACTGTCTTTTATACCTGGCTTACCTATTCTATTGCTCCTATTATCTTGCATTAAAGGACAAGTCAGGTTACCTCATTGAGACACCTCATGAAGGCCTAGCTGTTGACTACGTCATCTCCGTATGGGTTAGGGAAATGTTATGCAACTAATTGGCACTTGCAGTGGGAGAGGGATGATTCAGCCATCATGGTCCATGTAGGTAGCAACTACATAGAATTAGGAAAGAGATTCTAAATAAAGAGTACAAGGAATGAGGCACTATACAAAAAGCAGAACTTCAAAAGGTTATAACCTCTGCATTATCTTCTGAGCTATAAGCAAATTGGCATAGGATTCATAAAATTAGCAAGGTGAATATGTGACTTCAAGATCGGGGCAGGAAAAGTGGATTCTGGTTTTTGGATCATTGGAGAAATTGGGCATTGTATTATTGGGACCGTTTACACCTGAACCATGCTGGAGCCAATGTTTTTGTGAATCTAGAGGTTATATGATTCTTTTGAAACATAAAACCACCAGATGGGCAAAGATGCTGGGCTACACTAGGCATTTGAAAAAGAATAATACTCCCTTAGATGGGGTTGTAATATGGGATAAGGCTAAGGACAAGTAAGCTGTTCTGGGCTCCCAAACAGCTATAGATATACAATTGTGCAAAGAATCATCAGCCATTTCTGAGAAGAATGCTTTTTGTTGTTCACCTGCCAGGCACAAAGTGAAGGACAGCTCCAGACTGTCAGAACCTGACTGGGTACACTGCAGGGCTTTAAAGATGGTGCCAACACCAGGAATCCCAGCTTTCTCAGCAGTGCCAAGTACTTGAACCTGTGACAAACAGGAGAATACAAGTGGGATGGCACGGGGTGTATTGTATAGGTAAGGAAGAGTTTGGGAAGTTAGTGTGAGAAATGTCATTAGGCCTTCGAGAGAAATACAACATGAGCCTCAAAAAAATTGACACTTGGGCAATTTCTAGTAAGGTTCAGTACCACATCTCAAATGCTGTGCGCAGTTTTAGAAGGATACAAATGTATTGGAGGCAGTTCAGAGGACGTTTACTCGGTGGATACCTGGAATGAATGGGCTATCTCATGAGGAGAGGTTGGTCAGGCTGTGCTTGTTTCTACTGAATTTTAGAAGTGCCTAAGATACTGAAGTTGTGTTGACAAGGTGGATGTGAAAATGATGTTTTATTAGGGACCACCCTTTCAGGACATAGACGAGAAGATATCTTCTCCTTCCGAGTTGTGCAACTTTGGAACTCTTTGCCTCTAAAGGCTGTTGAGATGGAGTCACTGAATATTTTTAAGGCTGTGTAAAGAGATTCCTTTGCCTAACAAGAATTTACGTTTATTTGGCATGGATAGGAATCTGGATTTCAAACAACAAACACATTAGCCATTGTCTTACTGAATGGCAGTGCATGCCCAAAAGGGCTAAACAGTCTCTTTGTGCTCCTATTTCATTTTTTTCCCCCATAATTTGCAACACTGACAAAGGCACTTGCATTATAAATAACAGGGAAGCATGGTCATTCTGAAGAGACACAAAGCTTGTTTGTCCCATGAAGCCATTGTCGCTATCCTAGGATTGTGGTGCAGTGTTTTGCATACACTTCTTGACAGTAGCATGCAGAAATGATGTAATACATTATAAACCTTTGGCAATTATAGAACACTCACACAAAATGGCAGGAGTCAGAGATTCACATCAGCAATGTAAGCTTCCATGGAAGTGGTCAATAAGGTCACCATAGCTCTGCTGTGGTTGACTCTACTGCAATGCTTGTGGAATTGAACACTTTGGTCCATAAATGACAGTAAGAGCTCTATCATGTTCTTCGTGAAGCCACAGTAGAAATTGGGTCTATAGTCTTTTCCATTTTTAACCACTGAGTCCTACCTCACTGGCAGATAGGTCGATACATTTTACATTTCTAGATAAATACCCATCATTCTTCAGCAGCCTGAATCCTCAAAGTCAGTATTATTATTCTCTACAGTAAAGCTGGTGTGTGATCTTGGCCTTCCAAGAGCTGCCATTTCATTTGTTCTGCATACTAGTTTGTTGTGTGCAATACGCCAGTGTTTATTCCTATTACTCTCAAAGTAAATTTCTTTGATATCTTTAAAACCAATTTGTCATACACTATTGAAATGATTCCCTTGACTATTTAGCATTCAATAACGTACTTGTAACGAGCAGACTATTATAAATAAAAAGAAGCTAGATTCATTACATTTTACCTGGGCAGGTTTTAAAAAGAAATAAAAGAATCTAAATAAAAATTAAGCAGCTTCCAGATTTTATTATTACAAACTATGTAGAACTAAGGAAGAGGTTCTGTTAAGGGAATTTAAGCTGCTAGGGACCAAATTAAATGCAGAAACAGAGGTAATAATGACTGGGTTACTACCTGAGCAAGTGGGCATAGCGCACACAAGATCAGAGAGTTGAATGCCTGGCTCAAAAATTTCTGCAGGAAAATATCATGAGGCACTGACATCAGTACTGGGCAAACAGGCAGTGGAGTGGTTGGAATAGAATTCACTTGAGCCAGACTCGGACCAGGATCCCAGAGACTTATTTGTCTAGAGCCCTAGTTATGCATGTGAATTAAAATTATTGGGACCTTAGATGAGAATAGGATTTAGGAAATTAATGAGCAAGGACAAGGCAATACACATGATGATAGCCAGACTGTAACAGGAGGGATTAAGTATGCAAATATGCATGAGCAAATAGGGTCAAAAGAACGAAAAATAGTCAGAAGTCAGAATGAATGGCATTCTTTCTGAATACATGCAGAACTCATAACAAGACAGATGATTTAGTAACACAAATAGAAATAAATTGGTATGGTATGATAACTGTTGCAGAGATAAGAACTGAATATTCAATGATATTTGATATTTCAGAAGTTAGAAAGAAAAGGAGGTGGGGTGGTGTTAGTAAGAGACAAGATCAGTATGGTAGTGAGAGATGATCAAGGTGTAGAAACAGCTTGAGTTTAGATACAATATATCACATGAACAAAATCACTGGTTAGGGTCAATTATAGATCCCATATCAATGGCAACAACACAGGAACCAGCACATACTGAGAAATAGTTGAGAATAATTCTTTCTCTCTGGCATACTATCATCCACTCCTTTGTTTGCCTAATTGTAATTCTCTGAGCTCCAACTCCACCTGCCTGCATGTTCCCTCAGTGCCAACCGACCTCCACATAAACCATCATTTCCTAGCTGCTATCAATCCTGAAGGAGGGTTACTGGACTTGAAACATGAACTCCACTTTCTCTCCAGAGATGCTGCCATACCTGCTGAGCTTCTCCAGCAGTCTGCTCTTGTTTCAGCATCCACAATTCTATGTTTTATTTTGGTGGTCTAACTTGATGTTGGTTTTGCCTCCAGGTCTCTTTACCTCAGCAGCAATGCTTATGTTATTCCTAATAACTAGTCAAGGTTAACATGGTGGTGAAACATCTTACAGATGGCTGCTACAGCTAACTATTATACACAATACAATCTAATATTTGACTATTTGGCTGGTAAACAAGAGCATGCTTCTTACAACATATCATGCCTCAAATGATCAACAGCAAGAAAGCATAAATGAAACCATTTTACCCTCAGGTCACATGCTATGATGAAGTCATCATATTATAAAGCTATACTGGCCACATGACATAAGATACAACCCACCTGCTTTTACTAAAGATACCTAGTCATCCCAAACAGATGTATGTGTTAGGCACATGTCAATTTATTAATAATACAAATACATAAAGAGTTGAAAAAATTAGCTTGTAAAACCTCAATGCAATGCTTTGGAAGTTTGACATCTCATTCTGATCTGGTGATTGTATATCTGTCTGGAAAGGTCGGTTGTTATTTGTTGCAGTGGTTCAACAATTTGATTGTCTTGCTACTGGTTGCTGCCACTCAACATCACTGCACAATCACCTCCTTGGAGTGTTCTTCCTCACTCCCTTTGTGTATGACTGGTGTGTATAGTGGTCTGAGCCAGCTTCTGTTCTTTCACAATGTAGCACATGATTAGTAATTTGTGTTATTTGGATATTTAGAAACATTAGCTGGTATCTAAGTATTTGCATTTGTACTTCTAACACATACATTCTACCCAAGAGATAGTAGGATCTGCTGATGCTGTATGTTCCAAGCATAATCTGTAGATGATAACTACTTCCCCATTTGGACAGCACGGTGGCTTAGTGGTTCGCAATGCTGCCTCACAGTGCCAGGGACCCAGGTTTGATTCCACCCTCAGGCAACTGTCTGTGTGGAGTTTGCACATTCTCCCCTTGTCTGCGTGGGTTCCTCCAGGTGCTCCAGTTTCCTCCCACAGTCCAAACAAAATGCGGGTTAGATGGATTGGCCATGCTCAATTGCTCATAATGTCCAGGGATATGTAGGCTAGGTGGGTTAGCCATGCAAAATGCAGGGTTACAGGGATAGGGTAGGAAGTGGGTCTAGTTGGGATGCTGTTCTGAGGGTTGGTGTGGACCTGATGGACTGAATGGCCTACTTCCACACTGTACAGATTCTATGATTTATGTTGTTGCATTTCTATGCAACACCAACGTGAAGATTTTGCTTTGTTGCTCATCACATAATAATATGCATTGATTTGATAGTACATACCTTTTGTCACCCTACTGTCCATGCTCAATGTGACATGGGTCACCTCCCATTTTATACAGATCTTGAAACAGTTTGTCAGTAGACTGTAGTCTGTCAGATATTGTCCATTTTAAGAAATTGAATGAGCAGAAAATAGGGCTCAAGTCAGCAACGATCACAGTTATTGTGATGTTAGTTTGCTGAACAATAAGCATTCCATCTCTGAGAACCAGTATTCTCCATGCACTCTGAATAGGTCTGTTAATACTTTTGCCCAAGCAATGGACAGAACATCATGTGGGTGTAGAGGCTCTATCCATTGCTGGGGTTGATGTGTGTATATATCAAATGTGTTTGCAGGCATTGAATATTCTGATTCATCCTTCAGTAGCACACTGATTCATGTATTTGCCATCTTGAGCATTCAACTCTCATTTGTCCTTGGCATAACATGGACATATTTTTGTCTAAAGCTTGTAATAAAGATTTCTTTGCCTTTGAAGATTACTTGTTCATCTCTATCTGGCCAAAATTCATAAATCTCCTTTGATAGTAATTGCAATCTTCATAGTTGCTCATTTTTGGCAGTTGATGATAGCAACTATTTACACAGGCTTTTGCAAAAGTGCAACAAATTAATCTTACGAAGTCTTCCGTTGCTTAGTCTACAGCATCTCCATCTAGATAAGAGAAATATCTTGGGTGTTTGCACACTTCGGTAATCTGCTCAGCATGTCGAACAAAGTAATTCTGATGTCTGGTTTATATCTAATTTCTAAAGTAATAAACTTGGAGATCATTGACTCATTGGATTGCAGCACATGTGGTCTGTTCCACCAGTGGGTGTGGCTTGAATCTCATAAATTGTGCACACTTGTATAATGTGTTGATCCTGGCTCCTAAATTGATTTTATCTTTTAATTTTTTTTCAATTTGCCTTTCCAGGACCTATAACATTAATGGTTACAAAAGCTTCTGAATGGTTATTATTGTTGACGTGTGTGATATGAACAATCTGGAAAGCTTGGTCATCTTCTGAAATTTTTCTTTTGCTGGGCTGTCTCTGAACTTCATTGATGTGCTTTCATTTGTCTAACTGCTTAATATTTTCTTCTGTTGTCAGACACAATCCATTTTGAGACATTGAAAGCTCCTCTCCAGAAAGTTACCCTTTGCTGCAGCATCATTTTAATTTACAAACTAATCAATAGATTCTAGGGGTTGCAGACTGTATGATGTGTTGGAGTTTTTAAATCCTTAAGTTAATCCTGAGTTTGAGCTAGTCTTTGAGAAATTTCTGGATTTTTCTGGAACTTTGACTGTCCATAGAAAGACTGGATGTATTAATTCTGTAAAGCCCCTCCTTACCAATCGCAGGCAAAATTTTCAAAGCTCTCTTCTTGGATTCTCTATCACTTGATCTGCCAAACAAAAATGCATGTCTTGTTTGAATACCTGTAATTCAGTAAAATGGAAGCTTTCTTTTCCTGATTTTGCTTCTATCACTCTTTCCCCAACCCACACCCCCCTTTCGTGCTTCTGTTTTCTCTTTGTTGTTGGCCTTCCTTGATGCCTTTGGCTGTTGCTTTGACAGCTACAACTTTGTTATTTAGGAATGGAAGATTTTGTTGCAGGATTCAGTCTGTAGGTGATGGTCATGTCAAATACAAAGTAGTGCGATGGTATCACCAACTTGAAGAAAGAAAATAGCATAGCAAACTTAGCCAAGGTATGGACATAGGTAATCCTTCTAAATGTAGCAGATTACTTTTATTTGAGCTGTATTTTCTTTTAGGAAAGTTTTGGAGCTATGCCTTTAGGACTATATAACTAATATGTACTTTAATTAGAACCACAGATGCTGGGACTTTTTTAAACGAAAGAGAGAGAAAATCTGTAGTATATGATTCACACTGCCAAACTGTCAAAGGTTGGAACTATGGACATGATTTTCATTGCTTGGCAACTTCAAGAGAAATGCCAGGAACGATACCAACCATTCTATGTAGCCTTCACTGATCTAACCAAGGCTCTTAACTCAGGTAATCAGGAAGTGCAATGAAAGACCCTGTAAAAGGCCAGCTGCCTAGAAAAATGCAATGTCCCTTATCTCCTCCAAAACAAGACATGGTTGGTGGCTTTCACTGACAGTAATATGAGAGAATCATTTGAGGTCAAGGCAGAAGTCAAGCAGGTGTGTGTCATTACATCTACCCTTTCTCCATCATCTTCATCTTGTCAAGAACAAGCTTCTCACTGGTGTGGACATTGTCTACAGGAGGAACAGAAAGTTGAAATCCAAGAAGCAAATAATATCAACCTCACTCATGGAACTTTAGTATGTGGGTGACAGCATCACATCCATTCTCTTGGAACAGAATCTTCAAGCCTCGCTTAACACCTTCCCAAAAGTATACCAAGACAAAACGATCTCAGTCTCAACTTCAAGAAGACTCAAATCCTTCTCAAATCTGTCCCAGGGAAAGTTTCAATCCATTCCTCCATTAAGATCAATGGAGAAATCTGGCAAAAGGTGAAGCATTTCCCCTAGTTGGGAAGCTACCTCTCATCTAAGGCTTAGGCATCTGAAGATGATACCCTCAACTGGTTTGCAGTGTTGTGATCAATGTCAGCCTGATACTAAGATCCTTGTGTATATGGGAGTCATCCTTCCAACTTTACTAAATGGCTCCAAAACCCAGACTACATACAGAAACCATCTCAAGGCCCTTGAGACGTACCATCAATGCTGTTTTACAGCTTACATAAAATCTGAATGCGGTTATGCAGAAATTAATGATATAAAGTCTTACGTAGGCACATATTAAAAATACTAAGAGCATTACCAAACATTTGGTTTCAGGACAGCTAGATAGATATGCACATCTCTTATAGGGCAAGGATAGCTGAAGGCGATTCAAGTTACTATCAAAACTAATTTGGATGGCAATTGGTAAAAGGCCAAGGTAAAAGATTTGCTTGCAATTTGATTCATAACAACAGAATAAATAGGCAAGTTGGAATTTTGTCTTAAATATATCATGCAAGTTTGGTCAACTGTTTAGCAATTTAAGATGGTTTGAATAAGCAAGATTATAACTTGATAGAATTAAGACACAACCTTCTTCCATAATAAGATCTTCCCACCTTGCCTGAGCATACATTCATGCCACTGTTTGGCATTTCAGAACCATCTCCCTATTAGTATACATGAAACTTTGTTTGCTACATATTTGCAGACGTATTTCCCTTTTGGGATTAACAGAAAAATACTAGAAGAATTAACAGCTGACCAACCACCCATATGACCTCACATGAACCCTCCTTCTTCCATGGTTAACAAATCTTGGGGTAAAATATCAACCTGGTACTTCCAAGTTAGAGATGTAGCTACTTAATGAGCCACAAAACTTCCTACATTGAAGCATTATAGGTGAATAACTGAAGACAGGTTAAATTATACCATTTTAAATTTGAGGACAAAGTTGTGATACAGTATTTAAAGTAAACTAAACGGGGAATTTATTTGGAGTCTGTGGCAAGAATCATTATCTGATCACCTGGGTGCTATGAATTTTAGAAACTCAAACTGAATGGAACTTACACCTGTAGCTGAAAAGGGAACTGGGCAGTTAAGCTTCAATAAGCTTTGCATGGTCTGGAAAGAGAGATCATATCATTTGAGAAGTTTGAAAATAGTGAAGGAATTCGATAGAGGGGAACACGTGCTTTTTGCTGTCTACTTTTTAGCTCAGTTTGTAATTCTTTTAAAAAAAAAACAGGATAAATTGAAGCCCAGGATCAGGGATCCAGCACAAAAGAGTGACACCACAAGTAAACCACACTGATTGCTGAGAGATACTAATGTGACTATTACAGGTTACTTACAGAGTAAAGGCAAATAGAGGAAATATTTACAGGCTACAAACTAAAAGACTGGTACAGAATTTTTAAATATCAAATTAAGAACTAAGTAATTTAAATTGTGATGTGGGCCAAATGATGTGTTGTAACTGCACGGTATGGGAGCTCGAGGACCCCAATGTGGTTCTTAGTGCCTACATCTGTGGCAAGTGTTGGTTGCTTGAGCTAGTTCTGCTCAGAGTTGATGGGTTAGAGTCAGCTTCGAACACTGCGACATATCAGGGAGGGAGAGAGTTACCAGTGTTTCAGGAGGCAGTCATACCCCTTACATTAACTACCTCAAATTTGGTCAGTGGTCAGGGACAGAAGAATGTGAGACTGCTGGTGAGGCAGGTAGAGGGATCCAGTATGTAGCGTTGTAGGACAGTCAGACCTTGAGCTTGTCTAGCAAGTTTGAGATTCTTGCCCCAGGTGAATGACAGTGGGGGCTGTAGGGAGGATGAGCAAACTGACCGTAGCACCATGGGACAGGGAGCCATTCAAGAGAGGAGAACAATAAAAGAGAAATGTCGTTGCAACTGGGGATAGCATAGGTAGGAGAATGGGCACTGTTCAAGTCCAAGATCGAGAGTACCGAAGGCTGTATTGCTTGCCTAGTGCTTGGGTTCAGGATCTCTCATCTGGGCTGCAGAGGAACTTGAAGTGGGAGAGATCCAGTTGTTGTGGTCCACGTGGGCACCACCGATATAGGTAAATGCAGAAAGGGGTTCTGCTGAGGGAATATGAGCAACTAAGGGCAAAATTTAAAAGCAGAACTAAAAAATGTAATAATCTCTGGATTACTAGCTCAGCCAGGAGCAACAAGATTTGAGAAGAAAACGCATGGCTCAAAGATTGGTGTCAGATAAATAGGTTTGAATCCATGGGCCATTGGTACAAGTACTGGAGAAGGGGGGAGCTGTTCTGATAAAATGGGCTTCAACTGAATCATACTTGGACCACAGTCCTGACCAATCGTAGAACTAGGACTGTGGATATGGCTTTAAACCATGGAAAAAGTTCGGGGAGGGGTCCTTAGCAGAGGTTAGAGTTTCCGGAACAAGTACATGGACAGACCATGCGAGAGAGAGCGCATACCTTCCAGTACAACAAATAAAGGGGACAACTATGAGAAGAGGGGCAATCAATTCAGGACTAAGGATTCTGTACTTAAATGCATGCAGATACAAAGCGAAAGAAATAGGCAGATGCGATGTTGTGGGAATCACATGAGACATGGCTGCAAGGGGATCAGGACTGGGAACTAAATATCCAAGGATACACGTCCTATCCAAAAACAGGCAGATGGGCAGAGGGGAGGGATTGCCTTGCAAATTTGAAAAAAAAAAGAGAAATTAAATCAATAGCAGGAACTGATAGTCATAAAGTTATACAGAGCAGAAATTGACCCTTCAGTCTAACTCTTCTACTTCAACCAGATATCCTAAACTGATCTGGTCCCATTTGCTAGCATCTGGCCCATATCCCTCTAAACCCTTCCTATTCATGTACCCATTTGGATGCCTTTTAAATATTATAATTGTAACAGCCTCTACCACTTCCTCTGGAAGTTCGTTCCATACATGCACCAACGTGTGTGTGAAAAAAATTGCCCCTCCGGTTCCTTTTAAAAATCTTTCCCCTCTCATCTTGAACCTATGCCCTCTAGTTTTGGACTCTGCTACCCTAGGAAAAAGGCATTGCCTATTCACCTTATCCATGCCCCTCATGATTTTATAAACCTCAATGAAGGTCACCCCTCGCATTCCAATGCTCCAGGGAATAAAACCCCAGCCTGTTCAACATTTCCCTATAGCTTAAACTCGCCAATCCTGGCAACATCATTGTAAGTCTTTTCCACACTCTTCCAAGTTTCACAACACTTTTCCTATGGCAGGGAAACCAGAATTGAATGCAGTATTTCAAAACTAGCCTCAGCAATGTCCTGTACAACTGAAACATGATGTCCCAACTCCTATACTCAGTGGTCTAAGCAATGAAGGGAAGTGTGCCAAACATCACCTTTACCACCCTGTCTGCCTGCGAATCCACTTTCAAGATATATAGTGTCGGAAGGCATAGAATCTGTGTGGGTAGAGTTAAGAAACTGCAAAAAGGGAAAAAAAAAAACATCCAACGGGAATTGTATGAATGCCTTAGCAGTTGTCAAGATGTGGGGAAGAAAATAATTCAGGAAATAAACATGTGGGACTTCAGTATACAGGCGGACTGGGAAAATTAGGTTGGTGGTGGATATCAAGAAAAGGTGGCACAGTGACTCAGTGGTTAGCACTGCAACCTCAGTGCCAGGGACACTGGTTTGATTGCAGCCTCAAAAGACTGTGGAGTTTGCACATGCCCCCCATGTCAGCATGGGTTTCCTCCGGGTGCTCCAGTTCCTCCGACAGTCCAAAGATGTGCAGAATAGGTGGATCGGCCATGGCAAAAATACCATGCAGTGATAGGATGGGGAAGTGGGTCCGGGTGGGATGCTCTTCAGGAGGGTTGGTTCAGTCTTGATGGGGCGAATGACCTTTTCCTGCACTGTAAGGATTCTACCTTTCTGTGAAAAAGGAATTCATGGAATGTCTATAAGATTTTTTTGGGAGCAGCGAGAGCGTGCGAGAGCGAGACAGCCCAACAGGGAGCAGGCAATTCTGAATTTGGCGATGTGTAACGAGGTCAGACTTGATCAGGGAGCTTAAAGGTGAAGGAACCCCTTCGGGGATACTGGCCATATGGGGGAATCACCTCCAGTTTGAGGAGCAGAAGCTGGAATCAGATCTAACGGTATTACAATTTTATAAAAGGAACTACAAAGACACGAGGGTGAAGCAGGCACTTTAATCATCCTTATGCTGATTTAGTACCAACTCACACCAATCCAAGCGACCTCCTCCACTCTTTGCCCTTACTCACAGCCATTACATCCAGTATCCACAATGTGTTCCGAAAATACAAGGAAGATATTCAAGCAGTAGGAGAAAGGAAAGGGAAATTCATAAGACTGGTCTCTAATATTAGAGGAATGATATCAGGACGGAATGGAGAAATCTAATTTTTGCAGTCTGAGGTGATGGAGATCAGATTAATAGATATACAGGACAGTAAGTGGTTTTAAACAGATAGCACAGTCAAAGGGGGTGAGAAGATTAAATTTAAATTGATTGTTCTTCCAATTAGTGCTGAGACAGTGCTTTATTTATTCCCTTTTACTCCAACTTCTTATTGTAGGTAGGCAAAGGATGGTTTTTGAATCCCAATGTTTTGAAAAAGAGCCACAACAAAAAGTCTTTGAAGATAAAATCACTAATAAGGTTTATTAAAGCAATAAAATGTGAGGGAATTGATTCACTATTCCAGCCTTGCACACAAGAAGTCAGGAAATTAAGGAGGACAGGACAGAAGTGAAATAGATTATACAAGTTCTGGTAAAACTACAAATATTAAAGATCAGTTCACAGAAGTTACAACTTCCTAGACGCCAGTGTCAAATAATAGCTTCCTTGGTAAGTTGGGCCCTGTAGCTTCCCTTCTGTAGGCCTCTTTCAAGTCAGCAACTTGGAGGAAGTAATGGAGTGTCTGAGACAGGCTGCAAAGTCTGCCTGGACTTAGGCTCTCCACCGGGAGGTCAAAAGCAACTGACCTCGATTCCCAGGATTGTGTATTTAAACATTTCAATCATGCAATAAAGACAGGCATTTCAGCGCTCATAGCTCATCTCGGTGGGCCAATGGAGGGTCATTAAGCTAACAGTCTAGCTTAACTTCACCCATTAGAGTATCCATTGTGAGGTGACGATGTAACCAGAAAAGCATTAGTGCCCATTTTGTTATAAGTCTTGGCATTTTTCTTTGAGCAGAGGTGACCAGAAGCAGAAGGCTCGTCTCCTAACCCTTTATATCAACTATAACTGTCATGTTTCTACAATGTATGGGGTTCAGAATTCTCTAGAAAAGGTGATCAGGTAATCCGTCTCAGTTGTTTTATGATACCAGCTGGACTGTCAATTTTTAAAAGAAACAATTTAAACACGAAAATTATAGAATGGAACACAGTTTATTTTGAGATTTTTTTATGTCCTCTGGCCACGACACAGCTATAAAATAACAAACAGCATATAAACTGTAAATCCCCAAAAAAATGTTTAAGTTCCAAAAAGGACAAACAGCCATAGATTCAAATTAATAAAAAGAAAATTGTGTACTTTCTGATATAGTAGGAAGTTTAAGAATATGATCAATATATGGATTGGTTTCCTTGACAAGTAGTTTAGGCAGAAATCCTAGAACCTAAATTGATACTGCAATAGTGAGACAGGCTTAAAAGGTTTACATAGAAACGTAGAATATAGGAACAGGAGTAGACCATTCAATACTTCGAGCCTGCTCCAGCATTCATTATGATCTTGCTGATCACCCAACTCAATAGCCTGCTCCCGCTTTTCCACCACATTTTTTGATCCCTTTAGCCCCAAGTGCTATACCCAATCCCTTCTTGAAATGATACAACGTTTTGGCATCAACTGCTTTGTAGGATAGTGAATTCCACAGGCTTACCACTCTTGGTGAAAAAAAATTCTGCTTCAAATCAGTCCTAAATGCTGACCCCACATCCTTAGACTGTGACCCTTGCATCTGGAATCCCCATCATTAGGAGCATCCTTCCTGCATTTACCCCTAAGTCCTGTTAGAATTTTATAGCCTATGAAAACCCCATCACTCTTCTGAACTCCAGTGAGTATAATCCTAACTGATTCAATTTCTCCTCAAACATCATTCCTGCCATCCCAGCAATCAGTCTGGTTTGTCTGTGTGATGAATTAAACTTTGTTAAATGAGCATCCATGATCAGTAATGATCTTGGCATTTTATATGCAAGAATTTATAATTTTCCTGTTTCTTCCTCTTTTATGACACAGACATACATGATTTGGCAAACTGTGATATAGTTATTTAAACTAATAGATGGTATTGTCTGTATCTTATATCAAAAATTTTTTTCTTCTCCCTTAATCTGTTGACCTACCACCTCTGATCACTGGCTGTAAAAAAGTGATCGGCCTACTGTCAGATCAATAATATTGCTATCAGTGGTTTGGAAGGCTCCACAATAGCAGCCTGCACACAAAATTACCCAGACTATGTATATTGTCCAGTATGTCTCCAACAGCAACTGACCAAAACTTCATTCTTCCTTTTCATAGAATTTTGTATTGATGCTCCAAGGAAATAGGACCAAAGTAAAACAAAAAACTGCAGGTGACAGAGATCTGAAACAAAAACAGAAATTGCTGGTGAACCTCTGAGGAGAAAGCAGAGTTGACATTTTGAGTCTGGTGACTTTTCATCAGAACTGATTAACGTTAACTCTGATTTCTTCCCACTGATGCTGCCAGGCCTGCTGGTGAGTTTCACCAGCAATTTCTGTTTTTCTTGCAAATAGAACCAAAGTACTGACAACAGCACTCAATTTCAAACTTGATGTCAAAAAATAATTGCAACAAAATCGGGTTTGAATTCATATTGTGCATTTTATCATAATTTTAACAGAGACATTAACTCAGAAATAATGTGCTAAATGTTGATATTCCACATTAAATTTAATGCAGAAGGTTTCAAGAAAAAATTTAATGCTTATAACACTTTGAATGCATGAATGGTCTAGCGTAAACAAGCAGAATTCTGGCATGAAAGCATTTACTTTGTCAAAAGGTTATGACTGACAACATTTCATACTCAAACTTCAGAGGACAATTTTATTAATGAGTCTCTGCTGGGTTCAATAAATAGTTAAGCACAGTTAAGTAGAATTTTACAGCACAGAAAAAAGCCATTTACTAAACTTGTGTTTTATACTTTTTATTCTCCACACAAACATGCTTCCACCTGACGTTATCGAATACTACCAGTATATCTTTATTTCTTGCTCAAGTACTTTAGGGATTCTTTTAACTCAGTTATCTAACCAGCTGATTTGTAATGCAAAGTGATACCAATAGATTGCATTTAATTCCCACAACCAGCTGAGATTATCATGAAGGATTCTTCTTCTCAAACTCTCCCCTGGCCTGAAGCACGATGACCTGAAGCAAGATTAAACGACCATTAGTTCTCTCTCTTTAATGAGAGAGCAGTCCAAATGGTCTGGTAAGACAATGTCGACTATCTTTTTTACAAGTCAATTTTCCTTTTAATTCTTAGTTTATTTGAATGTCTTAAAGACTGATTGCTGTTGTGGTCTCGTTGGCTGTCTAAAGGGGTAAGTGTGGAATCATTTTAACTTTTAATACCTCAATATTATTAACATAAGATATAGGAACAGAATTAGGTCATTTGGCCCATTGAGGGTCATTTGGCCCATCGAGTTTGCTCTGCCATTCAATGATGGCTGAAATGTTTCTCAAACCCATTCTCTTGCCTTCTCTCCTTCTCAATCAAGAACCTATTGCTATCTTAAACACACTCAAGGACTTGACCTTCACAGCCTTTTGCAGCAATGAGTTCCACAGATTATTTACCCGCTGGTGAAGAGATTTCTCTTCTTCCCAGTTTAAAGGGACATCCCCTTCACTGAGGTTGTGCCGTCAAATCCTAGTCCCTCCTACTAGTGGAAACATCTTCTCCACATCCATTCTACTTAGGCCTCTCAGCGTTCTAAGTTTCAATCAGATTCCACTACCCCCACCCTGTCCTTCTAAACCCCAAGTACATATACAAAGTACTCAGCCACTCATGACAAGCTCTTCATTCCTTGGGACCCCCTTCAAGGCCAGCACACCCTTCCTCAGATATGGTGCCCAAAACTGCTCACAATATTCCAATGCAGTCTGACCAATGCCTTATACAGCTTCAATAGTATATCTCTGCTCTTGTATTCTAGCCCTCTAAAAATGAATGCTAACATTGCATTTGCTTTCCTAACTGCCAAGTGAACCTGCAAGTTAACCTTACGAGACATCCTGAACTAAGACTCCCAAGTCCCTTTGCTTCATATTTCCAAAGCTTTTTGCCATTTAGTGAAGAAAATACCAGAAAACAACACTGATGAATTGATGCGTATTTCCACTGTTTATGACAGTTTATTGCAGTTTCATTGAGTGAGATTTTCATTTAGTGTGAAACTCAAGGCAATTCTAGTCTTCAGCCTTGAACCTCTGCCACCATGAAATCACTTCAGTAATGTCCTTGCATAGTGCACACTGAAGATATTTAACCAAACCATATCCTAAGAAGTAAAAATAAATCTTTAAAATGCAATGCTATTCCTGGCCCCAAGCCAGCGGTTAAAATAACAAATTTGAAATGAAGTCTTGTTTATACCTATGTAAAAAGAACTAATAGAAAAAATCTGATGGGCCTGTGTAAACTTATCATCCTGTTGTCAAAACTCCCTCAGACTAGCAATATTTGGAAGAAAATACTTTAATGCTGTAGTACAATTGTCATCATCTCTCCTTTCAAAATTTTTATTAAGGTGTTTCTGAAGTGACCTTTGTTCTTATGCCTATCCTTCAAAATGTGGTAGGCGGATGGTTAGAGGAGAGAATAATCATTGGGAAGCATCACATAGTTCAGAGTTGTTGCCTTAAAAGATGGAACTGGAACAAACTTAAGAACCTATGTATCCTCTAAACCACAGAAAGCAAGACAAGTTCTGTATGTAAAAGTGACAAACTTGAAAACAATGGCACAGGCTTTCCAACCAGTGTTGAAAACTCTATTCCAGCAAAAAACATACACCCTAATCAGTACGACCCTCAAAACCTCCTGCACAGGAGCCTCCTTTAAGTAAATAAGGGTGCTGCTAGGAAAGTGAAGGAGCTGTTTTCAGCTCAAGTCACGGGTGGGGGTTGTCAGTTCCAGGGAGGAGAGGATGTTGGAGCGTCTGGTCAGGTTGGGGTAGGTGATGTTTGATTGGGAGGTGGGGTATCAACTCCATTAGGGTCAAGTCAGGATATGGGAAGGATATTGGGGTGGAGAGAGAGAGAGAGAGAGAGAGGGGGGGGAGGAAGAGATAGAATGCAGTGTCTGGGGAGTCAGGGATTGAATTTAATAGTTACGCAGGAGCTAGAGTAGGTTTTCAACCCTTTAACTTTTTCTGGGTAACTACTAAGCTTACATAAAACATAGAACATAGAACAGTACAGCACAGTACAGGCCCTTCGGCCCACGATGTTGTGCCGAACTTCTACCCTAAATCTAAGGTCTATCTAACCTCCACCCCTACCTTATACTATCATCCATATGCCAAATAGCCGCTTAGATGCTCCTAATGAGGCCGACTCCACTACCCTCTCCGGCAATGCATTCCACGCCCTGACCACTCTCTGAGTAAAGAACCTACCTACGATGTCTCCCCTATATCTACCTCACTTTAAAACTATGCCCCCTCGTAATAGCTACCTTCACCCAAGGAAAATGTCTCTAGATGTTCCCTCTATCTATACCTCTGACCATGATTGGAACCCTCCAAGAACTCCAACTCCAAGCGTCTTTTGCTCTTGGTTTTAGGCCATCAGGTAATTGCCCCAAGGAAATTTTAAACATCCCAAGCAATTCTTGCAGAGTCACTTGCATCAGGATTTCTGCATGGTCCCAATGTCTAACTCCTGTCTGTCTATGCAGCAGAAATAATTATTTGGCCATCAGAATTTCTGAGCCATTATCTAATAATACAGAAAATGGCAGGCAATGTAAGACACAAAATGATGGTAAGACAATATGAATGCATGAATCAAATTGCCAATTTAAAAAATTATTCTCCAGCTAGCATCACCAGCCCATACCACAGAAAGGCAGGACAGAATTTTTCTCCTGCAACACCAACAACTCCTAATTCCACAAATGGTCAAATTGCCCATCCTACAAGTTTTAATTATCCTGATTCCTGAAAAATAAGCTTAGAAACAGTCTGCATAAAAGCCCTGCCTCATTAAAAGATGCATTGCCATTGCAACAAGGCAGGAAACCTAAACTTATGTTACTCCAGGGCAAGTTTCCCAACAGAATTTCCTAAAAGCCTTTTTGGCTGAAGACATCTACCAGAATAGATTATTTTTAAAGTTTTAGCAAGCATTAATGTACATAGTGTAATTTGTCAAAGGAATTTATAGCAGATAGAACCATGCAATTAGTCAGTTTGGGATGGATATTTAAAAAACATAATTCCTTCTTTGGTTAGTTTGCATTACTTGTAAATTGGGTACAACTAAAAATGAGGCAAAAAGTTAATTTAACTTGTGGATACCAAGGAAAATAAAACATAATGAAAATAAATTGTATCAGAGATAATAGGAACTGCAGATGCTGGAGAATCCGAGATAACAAGGTGTAGAGCTGGATGAAAACAGCAGGCCAAGCAGCATCATAGGAGGAAATCTTGACGTTTCGGTCCTAGACCCTTCATCAGAAATGGGGGAGAACCTGAATGCCCTGGTCGACCCATTGTCTCCGCCTGCTTCTGCCCCACCGAACTTATCTCCACCTATCTCAACTCCATTTTCTCCCCCTTGGTCCAGGAACTCCCTACCTACATCCATGACACCACCCACGCCCTCCACCTCCTCCAGAACTTCCAATTTCCCGGTCCCCAACACCTCATTTTTACTATGGACATCCAGTCCCTATACACCTGTATTCGCCATGCAGATGGCCTAAAGGCCCTCCGCTTCTTCCTGTCCCGCAGGCCTGACCAGTCCCCCTCCACTGACACTCTCATGCGCTTAGCCGAACTCGTCCTCACCCTCAACAACTTCTCTTTCAATTCCTCCCACTTCCTACAGACAAAGGGGGTGGCCATGGGTACCCGCATGGGCCCAAGCTATGCCTGCCTTTTTGTAGGTTACGTGGAACAATCCCTCTTCCAAAGCTACACTGGCCCTAAACCCCACCTCTTCCTCCGTTACATTGATGACTGTATCGGCACCGCCTCGTGCTCCCATGAGGAGCTCGAACAGTTCATCCACTTCACCAACACCTTCCACCCCAACCTTAACTTCACCTGGACCATCTCTAACACCTCTCTCACCTTCCTGGACCTCTGTGTTTCCATCTCAGGTAACCACCTAGAAACTGATATCCATTTCAAGCCCACCAACTCCCACAGCTACCTAGAATACACCTCCTCCCACTCAGCTTCCTGCAAAAATGCCATCCCCTATTCCCAATTCCTTCGCCTCCGCCGCATCTGCTCCCAGGATGAGGCATTCCACTCCCATACATCTCAGATGTCCTCGTTCTTCAAGGACCGCAACATCCCCCCCCGCAGTGGTCGAGAATGCCCTTGACCGTGTCTCCCTCATTTCCCGTAACTCATCCCTCACACCCCTTCCCCGCAATAACAACCAAAAAAGAATCCCCCTCATGCTCACGTACCACCCCACCAACCTCCGGATCCAATGCATCATCCTCTGACACTTCCGCCATCTGCAATCCGACCCCACCACCAAAGACATTTTTCCCTCCCCACCCTTGCCTGCTTTCCAGAGGGACCACTCTCTCAGTGACTCCCTTGTCCGCTCCACACTGCCCTCCAGCCCCACCACACCCGGCACTTTTCCCTGCAACCGCAGGAAATGCTACACCTGCCCGAACACTTCCCCCCTCACCCCCATCACAGGCCCCAAGAAGGACTTTCCACATCAAGCAGATGTTCACCTGCACATCTGCTAATGTGGTATACTGCATCCGCTGTTCCTGTTGTGGCCTCCTCTACATTGGGGAAACCAAGCGGAGGCTTGGGGACTGCTTTGCAGAACACCTGCGTCCGGTTCGCAATAAACAACTGCACCTCCCAGTCGCAAACCATTTCAACTGCCCCTCCCATTCCTCAGACGACATGTCCATTCTGGGCATCCTGCAGTGCCACAACGATGCCACCCGAAGGCTGCAGGAACAGCAACTCATATTCAGCTTGGGAACCCTGCAGCCCAATGGTATCAATATGGATTTCACAAGCATCAAAATCTCCCCTCCCACAACTGCATCCCAAAACCAGCCCAGCTCGTCCCCGCCTCCCTAACCTGTTCTTCCTCTCACCTATCCCCTCCTCCCACCTCAAGCCGAACCCCCATCTCCTACCTACTAACCTCATCCCGCCCCCTTGACCTGTCCGTCCTCCCTGGACTGACCTATATCCTCCCTACCTCCCCACCTACACTCACCTTTACTGGCTCCATCCCCGCCTCTTTGACCTGTCTGTTTCCTCTCCACCTATCTTCTCCTCTATCCATCTTCTATCCGCCTCCCCCTCTCTCCCTACTTATTTCAGAAGCCTTTCCCCTCCCCCATTTCTGATGTAGGGTCTAGGCCCGAAACGTCAAGCTTTCCTGCTCCTATGATGCTGCTTGGCCTGCTGTGTTAATCCAGCTCTACACCTTGTTATCTCATAATAAAAATAACCCAATCTAACAGACAAACAACTTTATAAGTTAGGAATTATGTTGAAAAGTTATATGGGTGAATACATTATAAACCATGACAATACATAATCCCAGTTCAGGGGCATCAGTAAAAAAGATTATGCCATAGAAAATGGCATTGTTTCCTGCCTTTCCTGTCCTGCTTGCCACTTCCCTTCCTGACACTCTTGCTCACTGCCCTTCTTGGTCTTCACTTCCCATCTTCCCACATGTCACCACCACCCCCACCCACCCAACCTCACTCTTTGCTTGCTTCCCAGATGGTCACACAAGCCACATATATCCTGCAACTCCCACTCACCACGCTTTCTCTCCCTGTCACAACTCTTCTCGCTCCCTTGTTTACTTTCTTTCTCTTCCTTCCCTTTTCCTAAGCTCTTACTCACAGCGAAGACTCAGAAGAGTTGCAGCAAGTGTGTGGCTCAGGAAAGCGGGTATATGGGCAGGGAGCAACAGGGATATTGAGCGGAGGCTCAGGGAGGGAGAGGGCACAAAAAGGTAGTTTGGGAGAATGAGGCCTTGAACAGGAACATTTGGGAGGGAAATGTCAAGAAGTGTCAGAGGAAAATGGCAGCTGGTGTTGTGCAGGAACCGTACATAAAAGAAAATGGAGACAGAGCTACTTTGGTTATGTCCCTAATCTACAAAACTGCATTGATACAAAAATCGGCTATTATAAATAGACTATTAGAACATGCTTTAAACAAAGGACATCTGGAGTTGAGACAATCCTTTTCTACCCTACATCTGTGACTGTTGATACTTTCTGTTGAAAAGAAATCTGTCCTTTTCTCTCCCCAAAATACTTCTGAAACAGAACTCTGTACTGAGGAAAATACCCTTCATACATGACTCTGATTTATCCCAATAAAGTATTGAAAACTTTTGAAATGAGACCTATACTGAAATGGTTTCCTATTAAATCACATAAACAAATGTTTGTGTTCATATTATGATAAGAAAATTAATAACAGATATCCATGTTACTGAAAAGACCTTTCTCCCAAGAATTAAACAAAACTGATATTTGTGGTGTATCTGCAATGTCTGCTACACAGAGTCTCCTCAGCTAGGGGCGATACCAGGGAAACCACCCAAATTCAGAAGGGTCTAGACCCGAAACGTCAAGCTTTCCGGCTCCTATGATGTTGCTTGGCCTGCTTTGTTCATCCGGCTCTACACCTTGTTATCTCAAATTCAAGACCCAGGCAGTTTCTGAGAAAACATGATTGCAGCCATGTCAAATATGGAAAATTAAGCGCATGGGTGAATTTAATTATCCCCTCAGATTACTGCACTTTTCATATCCAGTTTTATACATTTTGTAATCCTTCATTGAGATACTAAATTGATAGCTGACAAGATTTTTCATACTGAATGCTTATCACTTGCTCATTTATTTTTCTAGGTTTTGATGAGTGTTTTGGACTGGTTGTGTTTATTTTCGTTAGATCTTTAATGCTATCCCATATCTGATAGGTAGCTCACCTGCCTCTGCGGTGTGACTGGTTATCTTGTAATGAATTTGTAATATTAACAGATTAGGCACAAGTTACAACTGAACTTTAGAAACAGTGGAACATCAGAACTAATATCCATGGTAGAACTTTGGAAGAGCAAGAGATAGTATCCTTATACAAGAAGCACAACAAGTTAATAGGCAAAGCGGCATGCAATTAGGCAGGACACTACTGTGTTGACTTTTATTGCGAGGTTTTTAAAGAATACAGGAATAGAACAGCCTTGTTGCAATTGTACAGGTCTATGTTGATACCACAACTGAAGAAGGGTCTAGGCCCAAAACGTCAGCCTTCCTGCTCCTCTGACGCTGCTTGGCCTGCTGTGTTCATCCAGCTCTACACATTGTTATCTCTGAAGAACTCTGTGGTTCTTATCTTCCTACCGAAGGGAGGATATTCTTGCCTTAGAAGTTATGCAAAGAACGTTCATTCAGTTGTGGTGATAAGGTTGATCTACAGAAAGAGATTGAGTCAAACGGCTTGTACTTTCTCTAGATCAGAAAAATGAAGTGAACCCATTGAAACATAAGATTCCGAAAGACCTTGACAAAATAGATGCTGAGAAGTTGCTTTCTCTGTCGAGAGAGTCAAAAGCTAATCAGTACATAACTTCCAGTGAAGGGAGTGACCATTCAGACAAATAAGGTATTCTTTATTTAATGGCCCAGCCTCAACAGTCCTTTGCGGTAAAGAATTGTACAAATCCACTACCCGCAGAAGAAATTCCTCCCCATCTGTCTAAAATGGCGAACCCTTTACTATGAGCCCTCTGGTCCTAGACTTTCCCACAAGGGGAAATCACCTTTGCTCAACTGCCTGTCAAGTCCCCTAAGAATCTTGTATGCTTCAATAAAGTCATCTCTCATTCCATTAACTTCTAACGAGTACAGGACCAACGTATTCAAGCTGTCCTCATTAGACATTCCCTCCATACCCGGGATCAACCTCGTACTCAGCATTCTCTGGACTGCCTCTAATGCCAGTATACTTTTCCGTAGATAAAGGGAACAAAACAGTTCACAGAATTCCAGGTGTGATCTAACTAGGGTCTTGTATAGTTTTAGTAAGACATCCCTACTTTTATACTCCATTCCCTTTGGAATAAGAAAAGGTCAACATTCCATTCGCCTTCCCTATTACCTGCAGAACTTATATGGTAGCCTTTTGCGCTTTGTGCACAAGGTCTCCCAATTTCCTCAATACTGTAGCTTTCTGCCATCTTTCTCCGCTTCAAAAAAATTCAGCTCTTCTTCTTCATGCTAAAAATGCATAACCTCACATATTCCCATATTATTTTCTATCTGCCAAGTTTTTGTCTACTCATTTGTTTATATCCATTTGCAGATTTTGAGACAGAACAACAATGGCAACCCTATGTCAAGGAGAAGTTGCATAGCTGCTAAAGTGACTTGTCCCTCAAAACTAGAGGGGAAGTGATGGCACAGTGGTAATGTCACTGGACTGGAGTCTACAGTGACAGACTAATATTCTGGGGATATGCATTTCAATCCCACCATAGCAAAGGGTGAGATTCAGTAAGCAAAATTTTAAATTCAACTAGGACCATGTTTAATGACGGCAATGTAACTATTGTTGATAATTATACCTAGTTAACTTCTACATTGATATATGTGACATAAGGAAATAAATGGATATTGAGTCAAAGCAGGAAACCGTTGAAAGGCGGAACAAAATCTTGGCCAAATAGGACTTTAAAGAGCAGAGGGAGATGGAGAGAGAGGTTTAGCAAGGGAATTCCTGAGTGTATAATCCATATAGCTAGTATCACAGTTTCCATTGCAGGGGAGTGATAAAGTCTAATAACATTCCAATAATCATCTAAAGGTAGGAGGAAAGAGAAATGTAGTTAAACAGAGCTAGACGAGTAGCAAAGGAAGCAAATTCTGGAGTGGCTCCAATATTAATTCTGGAGATGTTTACAGTGTACATAAATTACTTGAAACGGAGAACAGAAAAAAAAACTCTGCAAACAAGAGTGAAGAAGCTGGTCAAAAACAGAAAGACCTGAATCAATTAGAAATCTGGGTTTATGAGCAGATGTTACAGGACTGAATAGGAAAAATAAGTGTTGCAATTTGGAAATATATTGCTGTTCCTTCATGGTTGCTAGAACCCCCTTCCTAATTGAACTGTGGCTGTCTCTACACCTGAAGGACTCCAGCAATTCGTGAAAGCAGCTCACTACTGCCTTCTCCAGGGCAGAGGGGATCGGCAATGAATGCTGGCCTAGCCAGTGACACCAATATCCCAAGAACACTTCTTAAATATTCGTGTTATTTCCCAAGAAACAACATAGAAGGCACATGGTGGATGGATTATTGAAACTCTTAACAAAAGGGTGATATATCTAGAATGTTAACAATTCTCAAAGCGATTATTGCTTTGTACAAAGGGTTCATCATAATCTCATCTGGAATAATGTACATCATTCCAGTCATTGTATCTTAGAAGGGTATCCAGGCATTGGCAAATATTAGCTAGCTGCAAATAATAACTAAATCAATAACTAGGATTAACTGAGCTATGACACAAGCTTTAAAAAGTGTAACTGTTTACACTGGAGGATTAACACGATCTGTGAGAAGTTTTGAAAATCTAACAGTATAGACATAATATTCATTAATTTCCCTTGATATCAAATTCCACTACCATAGCTTTGACAGTGCAAAAATTATTCCCCTCTCTTGGGACAAGAACCTTAATATGGGCTTAAGTTTGAGCCTGAAGCAGTTGGAGACAAAGTGAAGTCAGGACACCTCCATAAATCAGGCCAAAAGTCATGCCAATATTTGTATAATTTCAGACCCCATCAAGAAATAGGGTCTTTAATTTGAAATCCCTCCTATGACAGCTTCAGTGTATGATCTGCTTTCCCTGATTGATTGAGGAACTCATTGAATGCTCAAGTTTGGCTCAGTTAAAGCGATCTGATAAAGACCACGGGTCATTTCACAGACGAGGTAGTTTACAAGGATGGCTGTTGGGACACGAGGCCTACTGTCTGTAGCCATGCCCGATGGCTCTATTATGCAACACCTGACAGAGACCAACATGGATGCAATGCAGCCCACCCTTGCACCATTGCCATCAAAGTGGACATCAAGCATTCTGAATATGAGGTGTTCCAATGCTCGGATTGGTCTGAGGCAGGCATGTAGTACAGATAGTATGTGCTGCATAATCCTTGCAGTCTGTGAGACCTCTAACTGGAACACATTGGAACGGGATGCGATGGATGCTGAAGAGTTGGGAGAGCAGCAGCAGTCATCCACAAAGAAACTAGGATATTGACACCTTCAATACGAAAGTGCAGTGTCAGAATGAATCAGGCCTGACACGACATAATTAACACCCATTTCCAATAAATTGGAGTTGGGTGAGGTAATCATTGACTGACTGCATGTTTGTTTTGTTCAAAGGGCAGGCAGCTCCATTTCATTCCCAGAAGAAAATGCATTTTTTGATTTTTTAAAAATTTTTTTGGTTGATCAAAGTAAGTCAAGGCTTTACAACATCTGATGTTCTCACGCTGAACATTGACAAGATCTTACATTGTGATGGGCATTAGGGGAAGAGTAGCATTCTTTCAAACAGGGTTCCAACATAGTATGGTAATAAGGACAGGTAGCTGCTGTGGCTCCATTCTTGCAGCTAAAGTTACTATGACAACAAATTCGAGCAGACACAATGATGTAAAGTAGCAATACATTTACAACTATAGGAGTCTATTTGCAATGAATTGTCATCCATGCCACCTATGTGCCCTCAGAAGCTTTTGTTTTTCATTTCTCTCCCACTTTATGTTGTGGAAATAGCATTTCCTGGCAGACAATGTTTGACCTGATGCACAGCTGGGCCTCAAATATGGCATTAGCAGAATGAATCCCAATCAGTCTCAGCTGTGTCAGGTATTTCTGCTGCAGGTGAGTGTATAGTGCCCCACGAGCATGGTGCATACATAATGAAGTTAGGTAATGAGCTCATGTTTAGGAAACCCTCCATGAAACTTCCTGAAATTTATACTTAGATAATTTTTGGGTGTACTCGCCTCCTAAATCTTATAGCATAGTTATGCTGGCTACTTAGTGATGTGGATTTCTTCTTTAAACGTTAAACACTCTCCAACAGGATCAGAATACAACAACCAAACTGCTAACTAACCTTATTTAGACTCTGGAATATAGCTGTGCTCAAACTGATTGCTACATTTGTTAACATAACCATGAAGTACACTGAAAAATAGAAGTCAGTTACTATAATCTAATTTGGAACATCTATGTTTCATCAAAGGAGCAATATAAAATCATATTGTTTATTTTCTTACATTCATTGCAATTATATTCCCCAAAATAGAGCAATACATAGAAGCTTTGTATGTCGAACCACCTCTGGATCTGTAAGGGAAGATCTCATTCGGTCACATGCAATTCAAATGTAAACTTGTCAGGATTCAGAGATTGGCTGCCAGTAAAGCCCATTTTTAGCTGGCATCCCATGCTGCTATTCCTAGTCCGGACAGTTTTGCATTTGAATTGCTGTTGGACAACAGGATCATGCTGTCATCTTCAAAGCTTCCAGTGTTGCTGGATGCTACTGGTCCCATCTTAGCCAGTACCTTGATGCAGAGAAACACACCTTCTGTAGGACACAAATGATACACCTTGCCACACCCTGGTTCTGCCCTGCCCCTTTCTATTATTTACCATGGTCTACAAGAGTTAGCAGAAAAATAGTCAGCACTCTGTTTGAGTACCTGACACAGCCAAAAAGCCAGACTTCATGTGAAGGCAGTGTCTGAAGAGGAGATAGAGTACCTGGATGTTAAACGGGAATTCCAAGTGGCAGGCAAAGCTGTTGGGTGGATGGTGAGTTATGTGGTGCATTAAATAACATAAAAGGTTGGTGCGAAAGTGGGCATGAGATGTGCGAGTGCAATCACTGACACTGACAATCCAGGTGAAAATTATTAAACCTGTGTCACTTCCTCTCAGATGGTCTCCCGAGGCCATGTGGCCATTATACCTCTAACCAGCATTTTAAAATAGGCTGGTCAAGCTCGAGTCATTTCATGTGAAACAGTACATTCCAACTTTTGACCTATACTAATTCTTCTTCACAGTAAGGGGCATTTAACTTGTCCTCACCAATCTAAATTGCTATGCTATCATTAGCTATGACTACTTTGCAAACTGTACTACAAAATTCAGTTGCCTTTTCTTGGCAAACTCATAAGGCACGCAAAATGTTAAGCAAATCAACCAGAACATGGCAGTAGACTTTCACAATTCAACACAACACAATGCTAACCTAAGACAGTGCATTTTTGGCACTTCTATTTCATACTTCTCTCCAACTGGGTCGCAGTGATATCACCAAAGCTTAATCCTGATGCATGCATTTTTATTTTAAATTAATGTAAAATATTAGGAGATGCTGACTGAAATAACTCCACAGAGGCCAATATCCTGTCACCAAGTCACCCTTTATTTACATGTGGAAAGTCCTTGACACTGATTCGGCTCGCTCAGAGCCAGCTGAGTGAGCAGGATGTCTGACATTCATATTCTTATCTGTCAGCCAAGGCATCCCGATTGGACCAGATTAACAGCCCCAATCAGGGATCTCATACTCTATGAGGTCCATCTGGCTGACCTTGTTAGAATCACCACACTGATCATGCTTAGACTGTTGAAATCAGCTGATTCCCATGCAGCAAAATGTGAATGGCAAAGGAAATATCAGATAATATTTTTGTCAACATACAAAATAGAACATTACAGCGCAGTACAGGCCCTTCGGCCCTCGGTGTTGCACCGACTTGTGAAACCAATCTGAAGCCCATCTAACCTACACTATTCCATTATCATCCATATGTTTATCCAACGACCATTTAAATGCCATTAAAGTTGGCGAGTCTACAACTGCTGCAGGCAAGGCATTCCATGCCCTTACGACTCTGAGTAAAGAATCTACCTCTGACATCTGTCCTATATCTATCACCCCTCAATTTAAAGCTATGTCCCCTCGTGCTAGCCGTCACCATCCGAGGAAAAAGGCTCTCACAGTCCACCCTATCCAATCCTCTGATCATCTTGTATGTCTCTATTAAGTCACCTCTTAACCTTCTTCTCTCTAATGAAAACAGCCTCTAGTCCCTCAGCCTTTCCTCATAAGACCTTCCTTCCATACCAGGCAACATCCTGGTAAATCTCTTCTGCACCCTTTCCAATGCTTCCACATCCTTCCTATAATGCGGTGACCAGAACTGTACGCAATACTCCTTGTACAGCTGCAACATGACCTCACGGCTCCGAAACTCAATTCCTCTATCAATAAAACCTAACACACCGTACGCCTTCTTAACAACCCTATCAACCTGGGTGGCAACTTTCAGGGATCTATGCACATAGACATCGAGATCTCTCTGCTCGTCCACACTACCAAGAATCTTAACATTAGCCCAGTACTCTGTATTCCTGTTACTCCTTCCAAAGTGAATCACCTCACACTTTTCCACATTAAACTCCATTTGCCACATCTCAGCCCAGCTCTGCAGCTTATCTATGTTCCTCTGTAACCTGCAACATCCTTCCGCACTATCCACAACTCCACCGACTTTAGTGTCATCCACAAATTTACTAACCCATCCTTCTACACCCTCATCCAGGTCATTTATAAAAATGACAAACAGCAGTGGCCCCAAAACAGATCCTTGCGGTACACCACTAGTAACTGAACTCCAGGATGAACATTTCCCATCAACCACCACCCTCTGTCTTCTTACAGCTAGCCAATTTCTGATCCAAATCGCTAAATCACCCCCAATCCCATGCCTCCGAATTTTCTGCAATACCGTGGGGGACCTTATCAAACGCTTTACTGAAATCCATATACACCACATCAACCGCTTTACCCTCATCCACCTGTTTAGTCACCTTCTCAAAGAACTCAATAAGGTTTGTGAGGCACGACCTACCCTTCACAAAACCGTGTTGACTATTCCTAATCAAATTATTCCTTTCTAGATTAAAATAAATCCTATCTCTTATAATCCTTTCCAACACTTTACCCACAACCGAAGTAAGGCTCACTGGTCTATAATTATAATTGTCTCTACTCCCCTCCTTGAGCAAGGGCACAACATTTGCTATCTTCCAGTCTTCTGGCACTATTCCTGTAGACAATGACGACATAAAGATCAAAGCCAAAGGCTCTGCAATCTCCTCCCTAGCTTCCCAGAGAATCCTAGGATAGATCCCATCTGGCCCAGGGGACTTATCTAATCTCACACTTTCCAGAATTGCTAACACTTCCTCCTTATGAACCTCAATCCTGTCTAGTCTAATATCCTGTATCTCAGTATTCTCCTCGACAACATTGTCTTTTTCATGTGTGAATACTGATGAAAAATACTCATTTAGCACCTCTCCTATCTCTTCGGACTCCACGCACAACTTCCCATTACTGTCCTTGACTGGCCCTAATCTTACTCTAGTCATTCTTTTATTCCTGACATACCTATAGAAAGCTTTAGGGTTTTCCTTGATCCTACCTTCCAAAGACTTCTCATGTCCCCTCCTGGCTATTCTTAGCTCTCTCTTCAGGTCCTTCCTGGCTAACTTGTAACTCTCAAGCGCCCAAACTGAGTCTTCACGCCTCATCTTTACATAAGCCTCCTTCTTCCTCTTGACAAGAGATTCAACTTCTTTTGTAAACTACGGTTCCCTCGCTCGACCGCTTCCTTCCTGCCTGACAGGTACATACTTATCAAGGACACGCAGTAGCTGTTCCTTGTTCAAGCTCCACATTCCATTGGGCCCAGCCCCTGCAGTTTCCTTCCCCATCCTATGCATCCTAAGTCTTGCCTAATCGCCTCATAATTGCCTTTCCCCCAGCTATAACTCTTGCCCTGCGGTATATACCTATCCCTTTCTATCACTAAAGTAAACGTAACCGAATTGTGGTCACTATCACCAAAGTGCTCACCTACCTCCAAATCTAATACCTGGCCTGGTTCATCACCCAGTACCAAATCCAATGTGGCATCGCCTCTTGTTGGCCTATCTACATACTGTGTCAGGAAACCCTCCTGCACACATTGGATAAAAACTGACCCATCTAAAGTGCTTGAACTATAGCGTTTCCAGTCAATATTTGGCAAGTTAAAGTCCCCCATAACAATTACCCTGTTCCTTTCGCTCCTATCCAGAATCATCTTTGCTAGCCTTTCCTCTACATCTCTGGAACTATTCGGAGGCCTATAGAAAACTCCCAACAGGGTGACCTCTCCTTTCCTGTTTCTAACCTCAGCCCATACTACCTCAGTAGACAAGTCCTCATCAAACGTCCTTTCTACCACCATACTACTGTCTTTGACTAACTATGCCACACCTCCCCCTCTTTCACCACCTTCCCTGATCTTACTGAAACATCTAAACCCCGGAACCTGCAACAACCATTCCTGTCCCTGCTCTATCCATGTTTCCAAAATGGCCACAACATCAAAGTCCCAGGTACCAACCCATGCTGCAAGTTCACCCACCTTACTCCGGATGCTCCTGGCGTTGAAGTAGACACACTTCAAACCACCTTCCTGCCTGCCGGTACCCTCCTGCGACCTTGAAACCTTATTCATGACCTCACTACTCTCAACTTCCCGTACACTGGAGCTACAAGTCAGGTTCCCATCCCCCTGCTGAATTAGTTTAAACCCTCTCGAAGATCACTAGCAAATTTCCCCCCCAGGATATTGATACTCTTCTGGTTCAGGTGCAGACCATCCCATTTGTAGAGGTCCCACCTACCCCAGAATGAGCTCCAATTATCCAGGTATCTGAACCCCTCCCTCCTGCACTATCCCTGTAGCCACGTGTTCAACTGCTCTCTCTCCCTATTCCTCGCCTCGCTAGCACGTGGCACGGGTAACAAACCAGAGATAACAACTCTTGTTTGTTCTCGCTCTAAGCTTCCACCCTAGCTCCTTGAATTTCTGCCTTACACCCCCATCCCTTTTCCTACCTATGTCGTTGGTGCCTATGTGGACCACGACTTGGGGCTGTTCCCCCTCCCCCTTAAGGATCCCGAAAACATGATCTGAGACTTCACGGACCCTGGCACCTGGGAGGCAACATATCAATCGCGAGTCTCTCTCATTCCTGCAGAATCTCCTATCTGTCCCCCTAACTATGGAGTCCCCAGTGACTAATGCTCTCCTCCTCCCCTCCCCCTTCCCTGCTGAGCAACAGGGACAGACTCTGCACCAGAAACCTGTACCCCATGGCTTAACCCTGGTAAGTCGTCCCCCTCAACAGAATCCAAAACGGTACACTTGTTATTGAGGGGAACGGCCACAGGGGATCCCTGCACTGTCTGCCTGTTCCCTTTCCGTCCCCTGACTGTAACCCATCTACCTTTTTCTTGTACCTGAGGTGTGACTCCCTCCCTGTAACTCCTCTCAATCACCCCCTCAGCCTCCCGAATGATCCGAAGTTCATCCACCTCCAGCTCCAGTTCCCTAATGCGGTTTGCAAGGAGCTGGAGTTGGGTGCACTTCCTGCAGATGAAGTCAGCGGGGACACTAGTGGTGACCCTTACCTCCCACATCCTACAGGAGGAGCATGCAACTGCCCTAACATCCATTCCCACTGTTCTGAATTCTAAAAAACAGACCATTGGGGAAAAAAACTAGTAACTTACCAAATCGGCGCTCAGAACCTTTTTGGTTAGAGGAGGAGGATGGGTGTGAGACACTACCTTAGTAGTGTTTCGAGTAAAGCAACCGCCTAAATATATTACCTCACTTACTCAACCGTCCCGTGTCTGCTCCTGATCGACGCGCACTCCGCCTATTCACGAGGTAAGTTTTTAAAGGAGAAGCTTACCTTCCCAGGCTGCCCTCGCGCCTCCTTCCGGACTCCCGCCGTGGAAATGACTGAAAGACTGAAAATGGGAAAAGAAAATTACTTTTCTAGGACTCTTACACAGTCTAGGATTGAATTCAAGATCAGCTGAGTCACCCAAATTCAGACAATACAAATCTCCTTGGTGAATCATTTTGTCAGCATTTATTCCAGGCCATGTAGAAATATTAACCAACAACTAAGAATGGAAGTTAACCTGTTGGCTCACAATTATTAAAAGCTTCAGTGTTGATGGACAGCGTTTGGAAATGAAACACGTAAATCACCCTGAATTGAGAAATTTTTGGTCATTAACAAGTACACAAAAAATTCAAAGAGACGTCATCTTTTACAACTTGGGTATGTCTAAGTTAACAACTTCTTTAAAAGCTGAAATTATAACTCACAATTTTAATTCCAGGCCAGTTCTGTTCTGCAGTCAATTGTGAGAGCTAGAAGATCAACTCTGACCTAGAAATTTTAATCCCACGTCTTATTTAAGTTGAGGCAACCAGACTCCCTGTTGCAGATGGAATCAGCAAGAAGATTTCCCCGCCAGGTAATTGGACCCTTTTCACTGAGGACTCTAATGACCTCTCAGGCGGCAAGTTTTCAGAAGGCTTTTAAAATCTGTTAAACAGTTTCCTCTGGAACCAAGAAGATCAAGTATGCGCCCCAACTTCACAGCAGTCACAATTCCTCCTTCCCGCTGTTAGAACTCTTCTAGTTTTTTGTTTCAAATAATGGAATTAGATCTGAGAGGACAAACAGACCTTATGTTTAACATCTCAGTTGAAAGGCAACAACTCTGCCCATGCAACATTCTCAGAACTACTTTGAAGTATTAGCATTCAGTCATTATTGTATTCAAATTACCATCTTGCTCGATGTGAGCGTCCTATCATTGGGTGGAAGCTGACAAGCTAGCTAAGAAAAGAAATCTTGAACTTCATAAGAACGAGCAGTATATAATTGTATGTGCAACTTACTTCTTGCAAGTTTAACTTCTTTTCTGTTAGAATCCAACATTTTTGTTTGATACTTTTAAAAATTATTTTAAGGTTGTGGTCAAGCATCCAAGTGCCCAAAATTGGACATTTTAAATTGACGCTAAACTGGAGAAATCAGACCTGACAAAAAACTGAATTAAACAGCAGTCAGCAACTATCCGATACAGATGACAGTGGAAGCCAAGATTTAAAAAAAAAACAGGTTACACAGGTTCAAACGGGAACTAGTTGCAACCAGTCTGAGGGCTGTGCATTGGAGAAGTGTTGATCAGACATTCTGGCATCTTGACTGCCTTAGTACGTGCACATCACAGCGGGGGGGTGTGGATTGGAACACAAGCGTCTGGAAGCCAGCCCTTCAGTGATGACTTGCAGGGAAGATTCGCAGCAAGACCTATAGAGGAAGATGTGCAGTGACTCAAGATGACCCAGGAGAAGCTCCGTCCTGACTAGCAAGACGCACCTTTGCAGAAGAGAGCCAGCCCTACATCAAGAAAGAAGGCGATTTCAGTGGCCTAGCTCAAACACGTGCATCGGTGCGGGTAATATCCTTTCTCAGACAGATAGAGCTACGTAGAGAATAAATATTATAGGAATTTGGAAAATGCTCATATTATTTTTTAATGAGGAACATTTTGTTAATACAATCAGGTTGAACTGCAAATCAATTCTGTGTCCCTTTGTCTGCCTCATCAACAAAGCACTTGGGTAAAGTGTTTTTAATGCATAAACTGGTTGCAGTGTCCAAAGCACAGAAAACAAGGTAAACAGGAAAGCAAATCACAATTATAAATTCAAAAAAAATGTAACAAAAACAGATTAGGGAACAGAATTCAGTAAACCCTTTGATCAAACTCAAGAACTTGGCAATGGAAGAAAAGATCGAATAAATCTGTTAAGTGGTATTGACTTCTTTCCTCTAAATTATTTCTAAAGTTTTAAATTATGTTTCAACTAAAATTAACCTTTAACTGTGAGGCAAATTTAACATCTTGAGTCCAAGGACTCACCTTCAGGCTCAAAGAGTAGTCTTTGGACTCAATGTTAACTGTGTTTTTCTCTCTCGACTGATGCTGCCAGACCTGCTGAGTTTCTCCAGCATCTATTTTTATGTCAGATTTTCAACTTCTGCAGAATTTTTCTTTTGTATAAATCCTTGGCAATCTTTAATATCTAGAAATCTACTGATATCTCTCTTAAATATATTCAATGACAGCCTTCACAGCCTCAGTGCAAAAAATTCTAAAGATTCACCAATTTCAAAATGGAAAAAAAAACTCTCCTAAATGGCCTATTAATTTCTGTGAAGAATCTCCAGTTCTAGAACCCTCAGCCATGCTCCTGCTCATACCGTATCTAATCTCAAAACTGTTACAGAGCAAATGGAGTCTGGTCAAGCCCTGCAAGAATTTTGAACTGATCACCTCTCATTCTTCTAAACTCAAGAGAATATAGATGCAGTCTCTTCAATCTTTCGGTTCAGTGAACATATAATGGGCATAGTTCATAAAATTTCTCAGAGGTATCCACATTTCTTTGAATTTTTTTGTTTAGATTCTGGGTATGATGTTTATGATTGTATAGTCCAAATTTTATGCAGTAGTCTAACATCAATTTATGTTAGTCAAACGTGTAGACATACATGCTGGACTTTAGGCTGCGCAAATTTTGTAATAACACTACGAGAAAATTTTTTTTTTCTATTCATTTGTGGGATGTGGGCATCGCTGGCTGGCCAGCATTTCTTGCCCATCCCTATTAGCCCTTGAGAAAGTGGTGGTGAGCTGCCTGCTTGAACTGCTCAGTTCTCCTGCTGTGGGTTGACAGGGAGGGAATTCCAGGATTTTGACACAGCAACAGTGAAGATATATTTCCAAGTCAGGATGGTGAGTGACTTGGAGGGGAATATTGAGGTAGTGGTGTTCCCATTTGTCTGATGCCCTTGTCCTTCTAGACGGAAGTGGTTGTGGGTTTGGATCTTTGGTGAATTTCTGCAATGCATCTTGTAGATGGTACACACTGCTGCTACGGAGTGTAAGTGGTGGAGGGATTGAATGCTTGTGTTTGTGGTGCCCATCAAGTGTGCTGCTTTTTCCTGGATGCTGTCAAGCCTCTTCTGTTGTTGGGGCTGTACTCATCCAGGCAAGTGGGGAGTATTCCATCTCACTCCTGACTTGTGCCTTGTAGATAGTGGACAGGCTTTGAGGAGTCAGGAGGTGAGTTACCCGCCGCAGAATTCCCAGCTTCTGGCCTGCTCTTGTAGCCACTCTGTTAATGTGGTGAATCCAGTTGAGTTTCTGGTCAATGGTAACCCCCATGGTGTTGATGGGGAGGGGGGGTGGGGTGGGATCCAGTGATGGTAACACCATTGAATGTGAAGGGATGGCGGTTAGATTGTCTCTTATTGGTGATGGTCATAGTCTGGCATTTGTGTGGCATGAATGTCACTTGTCACTTGTCAGTCCAAGCCTGGGTATTGTACAGATCTTGTTGCATGTGAACATGGACTGCTTCAGTATCTGAGGAGTCAGGAATGGTGCTGAACATTGTGCAATCATCAGCAAACATTCCCACTTCTGACCTAATGGTGGAGGGAAGGTCATTGATGACGCAGCTTAAGATGGTTGGGCCTAGCACACTACCCTGAGAAACTCCTGCAGAGATGTCCTGGAGTGAGATGATTGACCTCCCAAAACCACAACAAACTTTCTATGTGTCAGGTATGACTCCAACCACCGGAGCATTTGCCCCTTGATACCCATTGATTCCAGTTTTGCTAGTCTCCTTGATGCTACACACGGTCGAATGCAGCCTTGATATCAAGGGCTGTCACTCTCACCTCACCTCTGGAATTCAGCTCTTTTGTCCATGTTTAAACCAAGGCTGTAATGAGATCAGGACCTGAGTGATCCTGGCAGAACACAAACTGGGCATCACTGAGCAGGTTATTTCTGAGCAGGCTTGATAGGTCTGTTGATGACACCTTCCATCACTTTGCTGATGATTGAGAATAGACTGATGGGGCGGTAATTAGCCAGGTTGGATTTGTCCTGCTTTTTGTGTACAGAACATACTTGGGCAATTTTCCACATTGTTGGGTAGATGCCAGTGTTGTAACCATTTTGGAACAGTTTGGCTAGGGGAGCAGCAAGTTCTGGAGCACAAATCTTCAGTACTATTGTCAGAATATTGTCAGGACCCATCGCCTTTGCAGTATCCAGTGTCTCCGATTGTTTCTTCATACCACATGGAGTGAATTGAATTGGCTGAAGACTGGTATCTGTAATGCTGGGTATCACTGAAGGAAGCCGAGCTGGATCATCCACTTGGCACTTGTGGATGAAGACTGGTGTGAATGCTTCAGCCTTATCTTTTGCACTGATGTGCTGGTCTCTTCCATCATGCAGGATGGGGATATTTGTGGAGCCTCCCCCTCCAGCGAGTTGTTTAATTGTCCACCAGCATTCACAACTGGATGTGGCAGGACTGCAGAGCTTAGATCTGATCCGTTAGTTGTGGGATCGCTTAACTCGGTCTATCACTTGCAGCTTTTGCTGTTTGGCATACAAGTAGTCCTGTTTGGTGGCTTCACCAGGTTGATACCTCATTTTCAGGTATGCCTGGTGCTGCTCCTGGCATGCCCTCCTGCACTCTCCATTGAACCAGGGTTGTTCCCCTGACTTGATTGTAATGGTTGAGTGGGGGATATGTCAGGCCATGAGGTTACAGATTGCGCTGGAGTACAATTCTGCTGCTGTTGATAGCCCACAGTGCCTCATGGATACCCTGTCATGAGTTGCTACATCTGTGCAAAGTCTGTCCCATTTAGCACAGTGATAGTGCCACACAACACGATAGAGGTTGTTCTCAATGTGAAGGCGGGATTTCGTCTCCAATGGGACTATACGATGGTCACTCTTACTGATACGGTCATGGACAGATGCAACTGCAGGTGGCAGATTAGTAAGGATGAGGACAAGTATGTTTTTCCCTCTTTTTGGTTCCCTCACCACCTGCCGCAGACCCAATCTAGCAGCTATGTCCTTTCGGACCCGACCTGCTCGATCACATGGCTATAGTATAAACATTTCGCCGTATTTTATATTGAATACATTTGACAATAAATGATTCAGTTCAATGCAAAACAGCAACCAAGTAGACAGAGCTATTAGGAAGGGAGTTCCAGGATTTTCACCCAGTGACAGTGAAGGATGTTCTTAATCAGGATGGAGTGTGGCTTGGGGAGGAACGTCAGGTGCTGGTGCTCCCAGGTATCTGCTACCTTGTCTTTCTAAGTGAAGAAGGTTGCAAGTTTGGAAGGTTCTGTCCAATGAACCTTGGCGAGTTGCTGAGTTGTTGGTTTTTAATTTTGTACATTCAATGGTGGAATTGAATTTAAGAGTCCCTGCTGCGATAAATACTCCAAAGATGACTCTGTGTTGGGTGACAGAGGTGGATTCTGACAATCTCAAGAACTTTACCACCATCCTTTAGTGGTGGCAAGTCCATCCACTGGCTGCTTATTGGCCAATTTGTAGAAAATCACAGGGTGACAGTTGCCAATGCAATGCAATCTTCTGTTTTTTTTAAAACAAAGGGTGGGATCCAAACCTATGGATGGGATCCTGAAGCTCACTGAGAAAATCCTATACAAATTTAAAGATTTAATTTTCCAGAATTCAGTTGAAAAGCCAAAGACAATAGAAAGTTTATTTTCTAAAAAAGGGTCTAGGCCCGAAACATCAGCCTTCCTGCTCCTCTGATGCCACTTGGCCTGCTGTGTTCATCCAGTTCTACACCTTGTTATCTCAGATTCTCCAGCATCTGCAGCTCCTGCTATCTCAGAAAGTAAAACATGTTTTTTATTCAAATATTACACAGAAACTTCTCCACAAATGAAGGGATTGTTCCACTTTAGAGGAATAATCATTATGGTAAGGATACAAAGAAAGGAAGTGGTATTTAAATTGCATTTAATAGCTTTGCAGTAAGTGTGTTGTTCACTCAATTTCCCAAAATGAGGATAGTTGTTTCACATTTTAATTATTTTTAAATATCCACACCTATGTTGACTTGATTACTTCTAGTAGCATTTTTCTGTAGCAAACAAAGCAGTATTATCTCCCGGTAATTCAGTACAGATGAAATTCTCAACAGCCTCGTAGCCATAATTTTACTCATTTAATTTTTCAAGTGCCTTCTATTTTTCCAACTGTTAACATTACCCTGACCAACGTCAAACGTTAACAGTGCACACAATTTTAAAATAACGTCTAATTTTGTTTCTGATGGTATAAAAACAATATTTTATGAAAAAACACAATGTGGTTACTGTGAAAATAATTAAGGTTTACACACAATAGTCAACATCTTCATGGCACCACTTGAACTCCATTAAATTATTCTTGAAGTTATTCCATTCTCAATCCCCGTAAAATTCTGTTTTCCTAAATTTAACTTAGTTCTTGTTGTTCATGGTCGATTTAACTCAGTTGGCTGGATGGTTGGTTTGCAAAGTAGTGTGATGCCAAAGTGGGTTCAATTCCCATCAGTGGCTGAGGTTATCATGAAGGACTCCCCTTCTCAAATTCTCCCCTCACCTGAGGTGTGGTAGGCCTCAGGTTAAGTCACCTTAGTCATCTCTCTCTAATGAGACAGCTGTCCTATGGTCTGGTAAGACTATGGCACCTTGACCTTGGTTTGAACATTGGGCAAGGGCACTGGATAACAAGTACCTTGTCAGCAATGTTAGAAATGCCCTTGAGATGGTCTTTAAAAACAGCTGCAGGTTTTAACCCAGACTTCTCAGACTGCAATCTAAACTCAATGAAGTACAAGTATAATTTGTGAAAATAAATACAACTATTTCCCCCAAATGGGTCATAAATCAGCTGTTTACTTTACCTTGCTGGATTCTTATTTGGGCTTCATTAAGAAAGGAACTTAATATAGGCTATAATTTTATCTTCAGGTGTACAGTAAATGGTGATTATATGACATGGTGGTCCCAGCAGGAAATAGCACAAAATAATCACATTTTGTAAAACTGCAAGGGCACAAGTTTAAAAACTATTCCATGCTTTGTGTGGCTACAGAAGTCTAGATTCACAACCTGCTGGTATTCATTACCCATGGAGGTGGGCAGCACACAAAAACTTTGCGCTGTATTATTTGAATTATTAGAGCGAACAGCCCAGTGTGATGCATCAGGCTACACAGCTGTGTGCTTGGAAGGCCCAAGTACATGTGAGGCCGCTCGTAGCCCAGCAGCTTCCAGCTCTTAAAGATGTTCTGACCCCTTTAACATGAAGTTGCCCTGGATAGTTCTTGAGTGATATTAATGCTAAAAAAGAGCATGAAGGACACCAGGGAGAAGGCTCCCGGGTTCCCATATGCAATGCTTGAGGTTTTAGTGATTGATGTGGACAGAAGTAGAGAGGCCATGGATGGAAGTTTATCAGAATGTGACCAATGTTAAGGTCTACCTTAACATCAATAGCATCTCAATCTATCTTTTATGCTTGTGCTCAGAAACATGGCAAGTTTATCACTTGGCAGCAGCAACTTTCCAACTAAGGGGATTATAACTCATTAATAGCCCAACTGACCTCATTAATATTCAGCTTCCCATCTTACCAAACATGCCAAACAAGTTAGATGTCAAGAATTCTCAACATGGAAATCAGTGCAGGAACCTAGTGATGTTGATACCCACTATCTAACATGACAGGACATGTTCCATGGGCACTGGCCACACCACTCCTGCTTCACAGACAATGGCTTCTGATACATGCAAACCTCTAAAAGAACCCCCCTATTGCACTTATCCAGTACATTTCAAGGCTGCTTCAATGATGCACCTTAAGCCATACCAGCGACATCACTTTAGTCCTGCTGGAATGACACTTTGTTCTCAGCTTATGGACTGAACCAGGCTGCACCTTGGAGCTCTTTGCTTGCCGCCTTAGTGCTCTCACACACACACAACCTACTTGGATGCTCACAACATCCCTACCTTGCCGTGGTGTGCTTTGCCCTCTCAGCTGGAGATAAGGCTTTAATATTTGGGTCTGTGCTAAATGGCAATGCAAGACAGGAGGCTGAAAGTGCATCGTAGTTTTCAACAGGCTTCAGTCACATCGAGGAGGACAGCCTTTACTGAGCTGGGACCCCCAGAGTAAATTAAGTGTAGCCACCGACACAAGTCCAGGGGCTTGGAAACAGTCAGTCTGCCACTTGACACAGTGATAAGCAGGATTCCGTCTACATAACGAATGAAGAGCCAAATGCTTTTGTATTCTCATCCTCTTGAAATAAATGCTAATATTGCGTTTTCCTTCCCAACTGCCAACTGAACCTGTATGTGCATATGTTAGCATGCATTAACATATTATTAGTTAATCGCACCTGATTTATGTGCAGCTTTCCATTCTCTAGCTCTCCAAATTAAAACAAGATGTTGACAATTATCAACATGAAGGTTAGAGCACTTATCTGGTGACTCCAGATCTCCATCTTGGAAAGCAGCCCATGAGAATCAGAAGAGGATTAGGCCATTTGGCCAATTGACTTTGTTCCACCATTCAATAGGATCACAGCCAATTCAACATTCCTCACATTCACTTTCCTGTACTTTCCCCGTTCACATACAGATCAAGAATCTGTCTGTGTCAGCCTTAAACATGCACAAGGACTTTGTACCCACTGCTCTCTGTGGCAAGGAGTTTAAAAGAGAAGGAGAAATTCATCCTCAGCTCAGTCTTAATTGGTGCTCTTTTACTCTGAAACTATGCCCACTTGTCTTAGAACCTCCCATGAGGGGAAACATCCTCTCTGCATTTCCTGTCAAGCCCCTTGTGAATCCTATATTTTTCAATGAAATCACCTCTTTTTGTTCTAAACCTCAGGTGCGTAGAGCTCCAACCTGTTTAACCTTTGCTCATAGGACAACTCCTCTATACCAGAGATCATCCTACTGAACCTTTCTCTTTCCTTTAACGCAGGGGACCAAAACTGTTCAAAGTACTCTCAATGTGGTCTCACCAGTTCCTTGTACAGTTTCAGTAAGACTTCATTTCTCTTATATTGTAACCCCTTTGAAATAAAGGGCCAACATTTCATCAGCCTTCTTGATTACTTGCTGCATCTGTGGGCTAGCTCATTCTGTGTTTCAGCCACAAGTAACCAAGTCCTTTTTTGTTGCAGTTTTGTGCAGTTTCTCTCCATTTAAATAATACTGTTCTTTTGTTCCCCCCTCCAAAATGAACAACATCACAATCCATTTGCTAGCTTTATGCCTATTTTAACAACACTTCTGTAAATTGTCTGTATCCCTCTTGCAACTTGCTTTTTTGCTTGTGTTGTCTGCGAATTTGGCTACAGTACATTGACTTGGAGGAAGTTATTAATCTATAATGTAAACAGTTGCTGTCCCAGCACTGATCCCTCGAGAATCCCTTGTCCCCACTTGCTGTTTTCTGACCAATAGCCAATTCTCTACCCATGCCAATATATTACTCCCAACACAGTGGGGTCTTATGACAATCGTTTGTGGGTACCTTGTTGAACACCTGCTGGAAGTCCAAATACAATAAATTTACTGGTTCTTCTGTATCCATCTAGAAAGTTGAAACTTCCTTGAAAATCTCTAATAAATTAGTTTAATACATGACTCCCCTTTCATGAACCTATGCTAATTAATTTCAACATATTTCCAATAATAGAAGTTAGGCTAATTGGTCTATAGTTACCTGCTTTTTGCCTGCTTCTCTTTTTGAGTAGAGTTATCACATTGGCAGTTTTCCAGTCCTTTGGTTTATTTCCAAGATCCAAGGAGTTCTAGAAAATAACAATCAATGCATCCACTATCTCTATAACCATTTCTTTTAGGATCCTAGGATGCAAGCCATCAGACCCGGAGGACTTATCTACCTTTAGCCCCATTAGTCTGTCTAGAACTACTTCTCTAGTGATGGTGATAGTCCCTAATTCTTCCCCCATATTCTTCAGAATTAACTGGATGTTCAAAGTATCTTCCACCATAAAGATGGATGCAAAATATCTGATTAATTCCTCTGACATTTCCTTGTTCCGCATAACTATCTTCCCCGATTCATTTTATAAAAGGTTTGCATTGACTTTGACCTCGTTCTGTCTTTTATGTATTTAAAGAAGCACTTGATCATTTTTATATTCCTTGCTAATTTGCCTTCATAGCTTATTTTCTCTTTCTTTATTAACATTTAGTCCTCTTTTGATGGTTTCTGAATTTATTCCAGTTTTTGGCCTCCTTACATGCTTCCCCCCATCGTGTGCCCACCACCCACCCACCAAACTTAATACTCTCCTTAACTCTCCCGAATTTCCCACAACTCATTCCCCACAACCCCTCCCCGCAATAACAAGCAAAACAGAATCCTCCTCGTCCTCACGTACCACCCCACCAACCTCCAGATCCAGTGCATCATCCTCCGACACTTCTGCCATCTGCAATCCGACCCCAACACCAAAGACATTTTTCCCTCCCCACCCTTATCTGCTTTCCGGAGAGACCACTCTCTCTGTGACTCCCTTGTCCGCTCCACACTCCCCTCCAGCGCCACCACACCCGGCACTTTTCCCTGCAACCGCAGGAAGTGCTACACCTGCCCCTACACCTCCCCTCTCACCCCTATCCCAGGCCCCAAGAAGACCTTCCACATCAAGCTGATGTTCACCTGCACATCTGCTAATGTGGTATACTGTACCTGCTGTTCCAGATGTGGCCTCCTCTACATCGGGGAAACCAAGCGGAGGCTTGGGGACTGCTTTGCAGAACACCTACGCTCGGTTCGCAACAAACAACTGCACCTCCCAGTCGCAAACCATTTCAACTCCCCCTCTCACTCCTTAGATGACATGTCCATCCTGGACCTCCTGCAGTGCCATAACGATGCCACCCGAAGGTTGCAGGAACAGCACCTCATATTCAGCTTGGGAACCCTGCAGCCCAATGGTATCAATGTGGACTTCGCAAGCTTCAAAATCTCCCCTCCCACAACCGCATCCCAAAACCAGCCCAGCTCGTCCCCGCCTCCCTAACCTGTCCTTCCTCCCACCTATCCCCTCCTCCCACCTCAAGCCACACCTCCATCTCCTAGCTACTAACCTCATCCCGCCCCCTTGACCTGTCCATCCTCCCTGGACTGACCTATCTCCTCCCTAACTCCCCACCTACACTCACCTTTACTGGCTCCACCCCCACCTCTTTGACCTGTCTGTCTCCTCTCCACCTATCTTCTCCTTTATCCATCTATCCGCCTCCCCCTCTCTCCGTATTTATTTCAGAACCCTCTTCCCCTGCCCCATTTCTGAAGAAGGATCTAGGCCCGAAACGTCAGCTTTCCTGCTCTGATGCTGCTTGGCCTGCTGTGTTCATCCAGCTCTACACCTTGTTATCTCACGCTCCTTAATCTCCTTGGTTAGTCATGGTTGGCCTAATGTTCTTGTAGAATCTTTCATCCTTACTGGGATGTATTTTTGCTGATTCAAGAATTACCCCAAATGTTTGCAAGCACTGCTTGCTTACACAGTCTTTTTTGTTAATTCATTTGCTCAGTCCACTTTCACCAAGTTTATCCTCATTTCATTGTAATTCCCTTTATTTAGGTTAAACACAGTTGTTTCTGACACAAAACACAAACATGTGCATCCAGAGTCCATAGGCATTGGCATACATCAACTTCACTGCGTCTCTATGGCACATTCCCACTAACAATACACTTTTGCATGTTAATGCTGTACACTGGTACCTCTCAATGTAATGCCGCTGCTGAGACACTTTGCATGCATGGGCAAGCACTCCCCTCATGGACAGGACTAGGACACATCTCAGGGGTCCTCACTAGCTCTCTTAGCCCTCACGCACTTTGTGCCTACTTTGATGCTCACAGCATCTGTCTTGCCTTGCTTTTTTGTGCTTTGTTCGCTTAGCCAGAACTTAAAAACTCACAAAACACCTGTCTTGCCTTGCTAACAAGCATGGGGCTGGATGAACACAGCAGGTCAAGCAGCATCATAGGAGCAGGAAAACTTGACGTTTCGGGCCTAAACCCTTCTCCAGCATCTGCAGTACCTTTTATGTCTTGCCTTGCTGTTTTGCACGGACACAAATCAAGACAGCCTGTCACGGTTGTCGGCAGTGATCAGTCAACAGGGTGAACATGTTGCTGCACAGTAACACTCTACATCAATGTCACACCTGCACCATGTGCTGGCAGCATAAGTAGCAGACAGAGAACATAATCCAATAGTTCCAAAAGACAATCCATCTTACTTGCAGCATTTGCCAAGACATTGTCAAAGAACATTAAAAAGTGATCAACAAAGCTTTAACTAAAGGGAATATGGAGGTCTATTGAGACCTCAGGAAAAAGTAGGGAGCTGTAGGTCAGGAAGTCTGATATCACTTGTAGGAAATTGTTGGAATCTATTAGTGAGGACGTGGCATCAAGATGATCGGAAGATAATGTTGTTAAGCAAGTTAACAGTTTTATAAAAAACTAAATTACGTTTACAAAACATTAGCAAGCTAAAAGGGAACCAGTCGATGTACCATATTTGGATTTTTAGAAGCCATTAGAAAAGATGTTTCACAAAATTAAAGCTTTAGAATGAGACTGGGATAGATTATTGACATATACTGAATATTGTTTAACTGACAGAAAGTAGAAAGTAGCAATGAAGAGGTTGTCTAAGATGGTAGGGTGTAATTCATGGAATGCTACAAGCTTGATCATGAAGTAGTTACAAACTTTGTCAATAACTTTGATGAAGGGACCAAGTGTAATGTGTCCTAGTTTTATTTTTGAGATGAGAGAGTTGTCTTACAAAAAGTTACATAAAATGCACCTGTATCTTTTGGTGTTTAAACAAATGCAAGTTGACTTCATTGAAATGTACAAAAAAGGGTCTTAGAGTTCAGCTTCATGTCAAACTTAACCCCCCCTCCCCCCACCCCACTGCCACAAGATACTTAGTGTTAAGCAGTTATCAGCACTGATACAGTTGTAAATCAAGTGAGTTGTTTTGGTTCTTTTTTCCCCTCTCCCCCAGGAGGCAACCTGGCACTTAAATGAAGTGAATGTTACCTGCCACTTGCCAGCCTAAATCTGAATGTTATGTAGGCTCTTTTGTTATTTGGAATGGTCCAATAATGTGTTATCTTCACACTTGTGTTTACATCCCCCTTAAATCTATAAACCATTACTTTTTGGCAAGTTTTTTTTTTAATTCCAGTACATCATTTCACTTGAAAGTCCGCAGAAACCACATACATACTTCATGTCTTGCTCCTTCGAGTAACTTACTAGCACTTCGTTACATTGAAATGCATCTGTCACCTGCCTATTCAAACTGCACTGCAATTTTTTCATAAGCTTCATAAAAATGTGTTATGCCATCCAATGCCTTCAGCTAGCCACATTCTCAAATGTCCGTATTTTTCTTCCTATATCATTAGGTTATTGTGAGGAACACGGTTCTACTTCCACCCCTCAGCATCATTCCTACTGACCAGGATATTAACATGCATTGGAAGAAGTGGACGCAGGCTTCAGGCTATTGTTACCCAGTCATTTCTCCAGCTGTTCCAGCTATAGGACTGCAAATGTTCGAGCAGCAAATTTCATAGTTCTGCATCCAGTTCTTTGAATACCTGGGCCAGGCAAAATGAAAAGTTTCTCAAAATGACGACAAGTAGCTATCACGGTGTCTGCAAATCCACTTGGTGGCATCTGACAAGTTAGGCTAATTTGATTTGCTACCACTGAAAGCATGAAGCACTAATTACAGAGCTTTCATGAGCACATCATATAATGCTTAATCAAGCATTCGCAGACCATATTTGTACCATGCACATTTTACTTATACTGTCAAATCTTTTATAACTTTCTTAGATAACAAAAGTTCCCAAATGAACAATACCTTTGCTGAAATTGAAAACTGTTCTTATTGCATTCTGCCTTAATGGTACTTGAGGTCATTAGGGCTGGATTGTGAAGAATAAAAACAGATCAGAACTTATGCACTAAATACTGAACATTAAAAAAGATGGCTCAACTTAAGTTTTACTGTATTTACAGACTGTGCTAGTCACCTATAAATCAAAATAATAGGCACCTCCTCTCCAATATCCTCAATATTAAAATTTGAAACAAGACTATTTTTACTTCTCATGCACCTGTTGCAAAGAGAATGTTCTGAATAGCTGTTTCTCCAGTTGCTTCAAATTGCACAGAGCTTATCAGTCAGGAACCCAAATATAAATTCAAAATTAAAAACAAAACTCTTGGTTATTAAATTGGCTGTCAAATTTATTACAAAGAATCATGGCCTTGCTCTTCAGCAGATCCAGATCACATCTTCGTCTCAGTTGCAACAGTTAATCAAATATATAATGTTACTCCCTAGGCTTTTTATCAGAAGGATGTTTGTATTGAACAGAATGACTTCATTCATTGATTAGTGCCAAGCATTTAGAATCAACTTTTGAATTGAATCCCATTCTAGCAGACTAGCAGTAATCAAGCATAGTCTTCAGATGGTTCTTGTGGTGCAGTGGTACTGTCTCTGCCTGTTAGCCAGAAGGCCTAGGATCAAGTCCCATCTGCCCCAGACATGTGGCAAAATGGGTTGACTAAAGTTAACAAAGATCCTTCTGATGAGAATGAAGTTGAGAAATAATCAATCATGGACAAAAATGCTTCCATTTTTGTCACAAATGTTACGGCACATATTAACTAATACTTACAGTAGCTACAGTGCTTTACTCAAGTTAAGTTCTACAAAATAAGCTATAATGTAAATAATAGTGATGTAAAAAGATTCTGACGTGGGAAGACACAAGTTCAGTTGAATCTTAACCTAAGTTAAAATTTTTCAGAAACAGCATTACAAATATATCCATAGAGGATTTGCGTCCGAGTATCAGCAGCATCAGCAATTTTATTTCACATTTAGTCATATGATAAAAATACTCCGATAAATATTATGCATTAGAACATTAAGAAAATCATTGAATTTAGACTGCAAAGGCAAATTAAACATCAGAAACTAACCCCAATCAACATAACTTGTACATGATGTTTAGAATAATTCAGAATGGAATAAAAACAGACTATGACACATAAGATTACATTACACTGGGCAATTTTCTATCGGTTTTCAGGGCATACTGGGGGAAGGCTGAAACACTAGAAGTCAGAACAGCACAAGGGAGAAGTCAGAGGTTATAGCCTGAGGGAAAAGATTTAGCTCATAGCTAAAACAAAAATAATGCAGGTTTAAAGCAGAGAGGACAGAATGGAGAATAGAACAGGGTCAAAAGCCAGAAGATAATAGTGTAGAAGAGAAAGGGAATCCAGGGAAACAGCACGAAGACAGGGTGAAAGATTCACTTTTTAAAACTCAATTTAAAATGCAACTTTTTTGAAAGAATAAATCATCACCCAAAAAGAATAGCACGGTGCCTGATCTGGAAGAAACAGTACAAGTGATTTGGTTTATAGAACCACCTAGTAGGCAAATTGGATAATGAAAAAGTTGATGAAAATCAAATACAATGCAAACTTCAAATCTGTGCATAGAAATTAGCAAAAAAGCACAGATTCAAATGTTTGACAAAAATATACAGGTTTTGTGGACTTGAAATGCATTCAAATGTAACATATTAGTAAATTATAGATAACTTCGTAATTTAAATACAAATGTGACAAAACATTCCATTTCAGAGGCCATGATGTATTTTCCCCAATCTTAGGAAAATCTCAAGGAAAGCCCTAAAAGCTATTTCTTTTTATTTTTGAAGACAATGTTTTGGTTTTACATTCTCACTAACACATTTATCAGAAGTCATTTCATAACAATTGACATGTGGGGTATTTACACTCAGAAACACAAATCTCAATAATTACCAACTCTTCATTAAACTTAAATCCACAAGCAAAAGGAAGGCATTAATTTCATAGACACAGTATTTAAAATGAACACAACTGATGGTCACAAAAGATGGCAAAAGGCAGCCATAGCTGAAGGCATTCTCCAACCCTCAACCCCAGAAAAATGAACCACCTCATTCACCAACACTGGTTAAAAAAAAAAACTGCCCTCATAAAAAAAGGAACCCCCATCCCCTTCCCACCCCAGCTAAATGCAACCTCGTTTCCCCTGGCCCTGGCAAAAAGCTTAATGGCAAAGCCCTCACTGCCACAACTCACTTTACAAATTGCTTGTTGTTCCTTAAATCCTTGCAATGTAATTTCACAATCCTAAAATCTAATTAGTTAAGTAGATATATAATTGCTAACCCTGTTCACTTGGGTCGCAAATGCTTGGTTTGTCTTGGTTTAGGTGTCGTCAGATCATTCTTCCGGTAAAGTGCCATTCAAAAATTGCAAAGTACTTAAATGTGGAAGGATACGTCTAACTAATGGTATATGTTGTTAGTTGCACTGACAATAAATTATTGACTAGCACTTGAGATATAAAGTTAGATTGATACCTTGAGAAGGTTTCTAGACTGCTGACAATCTGCTCCCCTCAATCTCACAAACAACCACAGGGCTCTATCTGCAGGTGACCACCTGCAGGTAGTTAAACAAGTTGTCTGGAAGCATATGTAAAAACAGCAGAACGATTGCACCAAACTGCACTTTCCCATTCTACATCTTGATTTTAACATGCAACTGTCTCTCACTTAATATTCTGGCTTTCTCATATCCAGTCTTATACTTAATCAAATTGTGAAGGAAACAAAGAGAAACCTCAAAATAAATTGAGTACTGTTTCACATTACTCATTTCTTGATTGTGTTCTAACCAAACATAAAATCTAGCATTAAATAGAATACCCCAACTCTCTTGAGTATGGATTAGCATTTGTGCACTAAATAATTAATGCCTCTATATATATATGAGTAAATTTGACATTTTATGTTTAATTATATTATGGAAAACAGAAGGGCAATCAATTGAAGTCACCATGGGTGGGAAGAGAAAATGCATTACAATGAATGGTAGAATAACATTTTTTCCAACTGTCAGCTTGAGCATTTTTAACTAAAACAACAGGGCTGTTGTGGTGCGTGATTTTAATTTCCCCTGTATTGACTGGGACTCACTTTGTGCTAGGGGCTTGGATGGGGCAGAATTTAAGGGCCATTCAGGAGGGTTTCTTGACACAGTATGTGAAGAGTCCAACCAGGGAAGGGGTTACACTCGATCTGGTTTTGAGAAATAAGCCTGTCCAGGTGAGTGAAGTTTCAGTGTGGGGGGGAGCATTTCAGTAGTAGTGACTTTAATACAGTGAAGTTTAACATACTCGTGGATAGAGATAACAGCAGTCCTTGGGTGAACATGTTAAATTGGGGGAAGGTGAACTACAACAATATTAGGCAGGAACTGGAGAATTTTGATTGGAAGCAGCTGTTTGAGGCTAAATCCACATCAGATATGTGGGAGTATTTCAACAGCAGTTGATAAAAGTTCATGAGCGGCACATTCCTGCAAGAATGAAGGATAGATATGGCAAATTACGTGAACCTTGAATGGCCAGGCATGTTATAACCTTGGACAAAATGAAAAAGGAAGCATACGTAAGGTATAGGAAGATGTGAACTAACAAAGCCTTTGAAGTATATAAAAGGAAAGTAGGAAAGAAATTAACCAAGTAATTAGAAGGGCTAAAAGGGGTCATGATAAGTTGCTAGTGAACAGGATTAAAAGGAGAATCCCAAGGCTTTTTAAACATATACAAAAACCAAGAGAGTAACAAGGGAAAGGGCTGACCCACTCAAGGGCAAAAAGGAGGGAATCTATATGTAGAGCCAGAAGATGTAGGCGAGGTCCTAAAAAGAATACTGTGTGTCAGTATTCACCGTAGAGGAGAAACTGATGGAGGATAATCTTAGGGAAGGTAGTGTTAAATTTTTATGCCACATTGTTATTAAAAAAAGGAAGAGGTGCTGTATGTTTTAAAAAGTATTGATGTAGGTAAGTCCCTGGGACGTGATGGGATCTATCCCCGAATATTAAGGCAGGCGAGAGAACAAATTGCTGGAGCATTGACAGACTTCTTTGTATCTTCTTTGGCCACAGGTGAGGTCTCAGAGGACCTAAGAATAGCCAATGTTGTCCCATTGTTTAAGAAGGACAGCAGGGATAATCCAGGAAATTACAGATCTGTGATTACACAGTGGTAGGGAAATTACTGGAAAAGATTCTCAGGGACAAGATCTATATGCGTTTAGAAGCAAATGGACTTAGCGATAGACAGCATGGTTTTGTGCAGTGGAGGTCATGGCTCACTAAATTGATTGAGTTTTTTTGAGGTGTTGACAATGATGATTGATGAGGAAAAAGTGGTTGATGTTGTCTACATAGGACTTCAGTAAAGCCTTTGACAAGGTCCCTCATGGCAGGCTGGTACGAAAGTGAAGTCACATGGTATCAGGGTTGATCTGGCAAAATGGATACAGAACTGGTTTAATCAGTGGAGACTAGTGGTAGAAGGATGCTTTTCGGATGGAGTGTCGTGACTACTGCTGTTCCACAGAGTTCAGTGCTGGGATCTCTGCTGTTCGTGTGCTACATAAATGATTTGGAGGAAAATATAGCTGATCTAATTAGTACGTTTGCAGATGATACAAAAGATTGGTGAAATTGAGGGTAATGAGGAGAATTCTGAGAGGATACAGCAGGATATAGATCAGTTGGGGGCATGGGCAGAAAAATGGCTGACAGAGTTTAATCTAGACAAATGTGAGGTGGGTCATTTTGGAAGGTCAAGTGCAGGTGAAATTATACAGTAAATGGTAGAACCCTTAGGAGTATTTATCTGCAGAGGGATCTGAGTGTGCAGGTCCACAGATCACTGAAGATGGCAGGGCAGGTCGATAAGGTAGTTAAAAAAAAAAAGGCTTATGGCATGCTTGCCTTCATTGGAAGGGGCACTGAGTTTCAGGATCAGCAAGTTATGCTGCAGCTTTATAGAACTTTAGTTAGGTCACGCTTGGAATATCGTGTACAGTTCTTGTCACTACACTACCAGAAGGATGTGGATGCTTTGAAGAGGGTACAGAAAAGGTTTACCAGGATGTTGCCTGGTATGGAGGATTTAAAGCTATGAAGAAAGGTTGGGTAGACTGGGTTTGTTTTCACTAGAACACAGGAAGTTGAGGGGCAATCTGATAAAAGTTTAAGATTATGAATGGCATGGATAGAGTGCAAAGTATGAGCCTTTTTCCCCAGGATAGAGGGGCCAATTACTAGGGAACACGGGTTCAAGTTCTCGATGGAGGGGGGCAGTAGTTAAAAGAGATGTGCGAGGCAAGTTTTTCACACAAAAGGGTGGTGAGTGCTTGGAATACGCTGCCAGAGCTGTTGGTGGAAGCAGACAATAGCAGCATTTAAGAAAAACCTGGATGAATACATGAATAGAAAGGGAACAGAGGGACTTGGATCCTGTAAGTGAAGACACTTTTAGTATGAAAGGACAAAAAGTGTCGGCGCAAGCTTGAGGGCCGAAGGGCCTGTTCTTGTGCTATATTGTTCTATCACCGATCAGATGGAACCATGTCTAGGAGCAACTATGTATCGAGACAAAAATCCATAGTTAATTGTTTTTTTTAAAGAAACGAATTTGAGGCAGGCTCTTGCCTTCTCCCCAAAAGTTGTTCTTGACTCCATAACTGCTGGTAGGCTTCTCAAGACCCTGTAAACAGGGCCAGCTATAGCTAAATCAGAGTTTGTTGGCCACAAGTCAGCCTGCTAGACTCAACACTCTGTTCAAAAAATTCAGACCAGAAAATCAGTCCCCTTATTTGTTTCACTTTCAATAGTGAAAAGGCAGGAAAAGTTTAATATAGATGACTGTAAATAAGGCAAAATGGACAATTCAGAAGTAATAAAAATACTAAAGATCTTGTAAATTTTAACAATAGAAAAGTTAAAAGTACTCAGCATGTCAAGCAATATCCTTGGAGAAATAAAGGATTGTAGAAGAATAAGGTGAAATCTCCCCATTTTCAGTTAAAATGTTTTGTTCAGTAAGGATCATGGCTCTCAGCAGATATTCTCATACAATCTTCCATTCTACATCTCATTAATTATACCATTGGACTTTTGGGTAGCTGTACTCAGCAAATTGCATTAGGGAAAGGCAAAAATGCTTACCACTATTGGGACCTCTGTCATTCATGCTGCTGGCACTATATTTAAATCCCACTGAACATCAATTAGCATACTACAGGTCAGGAACTATCCCTTACACTGTGGTGCTTGACCTTTATCACCAGAGTTTTTTTTAAAATCGCACATAGAATGACAGCATTGCTGGTTAGGCCAATGTTTATTGTCCATCCCTAATTGCTAAGAGGGAAGTTAAGAGTCAACCACATTGTAGTGGGTCTGTAATCACATGTAGGCCAGACGAGGCAATGATGGCAGATTTCCTAATGGACCTTAGCAAACAGTAGGTTTTATAAAAGTTGTCATGTAACATAGATTAAATGGTCTCCATTACACATCTTTTATTTCAGATTATTTCTTTGAATTCAAATTTCAAAGCCTCCTACGATGGGATTTGGACACATGTTCCAAAACATGAGCCTACATTTCTGGATTAGGTCTAGGCCCGAAACATCAAGGTTTCCTGCTCCTATGATGCTGCTTGGCCTGCTGTGTTCATCCAGCTCCACACCTTGTTATCTCGGATTCTCCAGCATCTGCAGTACCTTTTATCTCTGGATTACAAGCCACCTGGTCTGACATAGTCAGCCAGATCAATGCAGTGTCCACTGTTTAATAGGAATATCCACTTATGTCACAAGAAGGATAATGACATCTTGTGCTCTGCAAGTACCATAAACTTCCCTCTTCTACCTTACACTGTTCCTACCTCCCACCAATGTTCATGGTTTACCACTCTCACTATTGTATCCAGCATCTTCCTTCACTCACCCCACTATTCCTAACAACTCAGCCTTGCAGTCCTCCTCACTTCCTACTCATTCAGCCAGGACACCTCAAAGCTTTACCAAGCCTAATGGCTATGCCAGCTTTTTCATCTCGCTCAATTCCCTTATTTTGTCTCATAGGAGAAAATTACTCAAACAAAGCTGAAAAAGGGCCAAGATAGGTAGCAAAACAAATATTTATTTCCTCAATCTGTGCAATCAAGACCTGTGACCACACACATGGGGACGCCAATGCTTCCATTTCACGGTGACTAACTAAGCCTCATTGTGATGTGCTGCACTGTTCTCAAACAGTTCACAGTTTAACTGACAGTTCCAATTGTTTGTAAAGGAATTACCTGGTTTTGATTTCAGGCGATTAAAACATTAACCTGTTTATACAAGGGATTAAATCCTTGAAAGGTATTTGAAATGTATTGAATGAATTATCAATTGGAACTTTTATTACCATAATGGAATTCTGTAATAGACCCTTAAAGTTCTTATATCTTAGTATGGCTCTTAAGCTCTATCCATGGTGATCACTGGGCGAATTGGGAATTGAAGAGACATTGACTATATTGTGCATGGAGAAGGAGAACAGGGGGCTCGCAGAGCCTTCTGTGCTATGGAATAGAGACAGGTTGGTTGAAACCCCAGCTTTAAATTGGTTCCACAATTTCCAGTTTTCTGGCCACCTCCTCTCCATCATGAATGTGCAATCTCTCTGAATGTTCATCCCTAGTCAGGATGGTAGGAAGACTCTCCACTCCTTCCTTGAATAGAGAGGGGCCTGGACAGTCCCTCCTTCATCTAGCCAAGTTCATTCACATTTTAAGCAACTTGTTAAGTCACCTCACTTTCTCCAAATCAATGTGGGATATTTCTTGCTACAATCTTCCTCACAACTCTTTCTCTGATACACGGATGATGTCATCGGTGCTGCTTCCTGCTCTTGTCCAGAATTGGAAAAGTTAATCAATTTTGCTTTTATTTTCCATCCTTCTCACACTTCCATCTGGTCCATTTCCCACTCTTCTCTTCTCTTCCCTTCCTTGACTTCATTGTTTCTGTTTCTATTTGGGAATAGGGTGTTCACCAACATCCACTATAACCCAGTGAGTCTCAGTTCCCTCAAACTATATTTCCGCACATCCTGCTCTTGCAAAGATTCCATCCCATTTTTCCAGTTTCTCGGTCACCTTTATATCTGTTCCAACGATGCCACCTTCCACGTGGATGCCTCTGACATCTTCCTTTTTCCTCAACTGAGGAGTTTGCCACCATGGTTGGCAGGGCCCTCAACTGTGTCCCACCCATCTCCTGCATTTCAACCCTCACCCCCTTCCCTTTCCTCCAAGAACCTGGCCCATTGGATTCCCCTTTTTCTAAATTATCCATCCCACCAGTCTTTATACTAAAAAGAATCATCTTCCACCTCCAGCAAGATCCCACTACCACCAAAAACGTCTTATCCTCCCCAATACTATTAGTATTCTGCAAAAACCATTCTCTCCATGACATCCCGATCCACTCTTCAATCACTCCCAACTCTTCCTCACTCCTCCATTGCACCTTTCCATGCAATCACAGAAGGTGTAATACATGCTCATTCATATTTCTCTCCTCACTGTCCTCAGCTCCAGCAGGTGAAGCAGCATTTTACTTGAAGTTCTTTCAATGTAGTCTCCTGTATTCATGAATCACAACGCAGTTTCCTTTGCATTGGTGACTCAAACTCAGACTGAGTGACTGCTTTGTAGAACACCTCCGCTGTGTAGGAATGACCCTGACTTTCTAGTTTCTTGCGATTTTACTAAATCACCCTTGTTCCCATGCTAACATTTCTGACATTGGCCTATTACAGCATTCCAATAAAGCTCAAAATAGCTAAAGGAACAACACCTCATTTTCTGCTTAGGCACTTTATGGCCTCAAAGATTTAACAATACATCCACAACTTCAGAGTATAATCTTTGTCTTTCATCTTTCTCACATCCACCATGCTTACCTAGCTGGATCTTGTTGGCTTCGCTGACAGAGTGGATCCATTTTCTCCTTTTCACAGTTAATATTCACACCTGTTTTACATATCTATCACTCCTCTACCATTGCCACCGTCTTTTGCTCTGAGCATGCTCACCATCTCTTCTACTTGCTACTCCTCTCCTTCTATCATCAGTGAGAAAAAAGATAATTTTCCAGCTCCTTTCAGTTCCAAAAGAAACATACTGGACACAAAATGTCAACTTTGTGTTCTCTGTCCACAGATACTACAAAGAATGCGGAGTTTCTCCAGCACTCTCTTATTTTAAATTTTAGGCCAGTATTTATTGCAGGTTATGTGCCATACCTGTTCAGAAACTCTCTGCTTTTCCTGGGTTTGGAGGAGCATGGCTCTACATTCAGGCAAATGTGTAACAGAATGCACAGTGAAACTGCAGCCTTTGGGACTATAAATTTCATTTTTCTGTTGTCTGAAATCTGCAGTTGAAAATTGGAAGTTAATTTGACATGTCACATATTAAAGTCAATGATGTCAAACGGCCTTTAGGGAGTTTTGGTGTGGTCTTACTATAAGATCTATAAATCATGCTGAATAATAAAATGAACATCAATTATGTCTGAGAGATAAAAGGTACTGCAGATGCTGGAGAATCCGAGATAACAAGGCGTGGGGCTGGATGAACACAGCAGGTCAAGCAGCATCATAGGAGCAGGAAAACTTGACATTTCGGGCCTAGACCCTTCATCAGAATTGGGGGAGGGGAAGAGGGTACTGAAATAAATAGGGAGAGAGGGGGAGGTGGATAGAGGAGAGGATAGGTGGAGAGGAGGCAGACAAGTCGAAGAGGCGGGGATGGAGCCAGTAAAGGTGAGTATAGGTGGGGGGTTAGGGAGGAGATAGGTCAGTCCAGGGAGGATGGACAGGTCAAGGGGGTGGGATGATGTTAGTAGATAGGAGATGGGGGTGGGGCTTGAGGTGGGAGGAGAGGAAAAACAGGTTAGGGAGGTGGAGATGAGCTGGGCTGGTTTTGGGATGCGGTCGGGGGAGAGGAGATTTTGAAGCTTGTGAAATCCACATTGATACCATTGGGCTGCAGGGTTCCCAGGCTGAATATGATTTGCTGTTCCTGCAGCCTTTGAGTGGCATCACTGTGGCATTGCAGGAGGCCCAGGATGGACATGTCGTCTGAGGAATGGGAGGGGGAGTTGAAATGGCTCAGATCAAGTACATAAAATAATAATAATGTTCTTACAAAGCACTTTAAAACATATAATGAAGTCTAAAAATCTATGTTGATCTCCAATACAGACCTAAATAATTATTTACTGAATGGTAATATGCTGCTTTATTTTTATTAGCCTCTGAGGTGTTAAAATGGGATCACATTGGGAAAAAAATGTCTGAGAAGCATTGGCCTAGGGGGCATCTCAAGATAGCACCAGATGTATCAAAGTACTGGAAAACTTTATTTTAAAACATCCCAGGTGACTTGCTTAATGTTCTTCCTTCTCTTTTATTGAGCGCTTTAAATGGGATACACTGGTAGCATTAAAAAGTGTCTTGAAAACAGCAAATTTCCTTTTTTACTTCCCAGCAATCATCTTGTTCTAATCACCCTTTCTCCTGTTGTAGTAAAAGGGTTAGAACATTGGTGTAGTGCATCAAATATATACATGCAAGAAGTTATGCCTATTACCAAAAGTCACTTGCACATTTAGGGACAAATATTGTGTCTCTACATTTGAAACACATAAAACCACATCACTGAAATGAATGTTGTTGGATAAGACCAAAGAGATGGGAATCGAGGTGAAATATTATATAGTGTACTAGAATACATTAACTGCAAGCTAGAGAAAAGACATTTTAGAAAGCAGTTCTCTAAAGTAAATAGGTTACCGTGCCCAAGTTCAAGCTGCAGTTAGGAAGAATGAACAGAATGACACTCTAGCTGCCAAGATGACGATGTGGATGCAGTAGACGTTGACAGATGTGCAAGTGAACCTCTGTCTGATGTGGAAGGTTTGCTTTGTGTCTTGAATGGGGGGGGGGGAGATGTAGGGGCAAGTGTAGCAGTACCTGCAGTTGCAGCGAAAGGTGCCAGGGTTAGTGGGGAGTGTGGAACGGACAAGGGAGTCACAGGCAGAGCGGTCTCTACGAAAGGCAGGTAGGGGTGGGGAGGGAAATAACTCTGCACAGTGAGACTAAGCGCAGACATGTCCATCCTGGGCATCCTCCAGTGTCACAATGACACCACCCACAAACTGGAGGAGCAACACCTCATTTTCCGCCTCTGGTGTCTACAGCCCGATGGCCTACACATGGATTTCACCAGTTTCAAAATCTCCCCACCCCCGGCCTTATCCCATGTCCAATCCTCCCTCTCATCCCAGCCTCCTTGACCTGACACAACCTGTCCATCTTCTCTCCCACCTGTCCAACCCACCAACCTCACTGACCAATCCTCATCATTGCCTACCTGCACTAACTTATCACCATCCCATCTACCTTCCCCAGCCCGACCCCTCCTCTATTTATTTCCCAGCTCCCCTTCCCCCTCCCCGTTTCTGAAGAGTCCTAACCTAAAACATCAACTTCCCTGCTCCTTTGATGCTGCCTGGCCTGCTGTGCTTCTCCAGCTCAAAACGGTGCTACCAGCAAATCTAGAGTTGTCTGATTTTAACCAGAATTCATCTCTCAGTTTTTAGATTTCACTCAATGTATTTAATTTTATTAGCAATGAAACCTGTGTACAAAGTCCACAATAATCAAAGTACTAGAGGTGTATGGTACATATTAGGGGGCTACCTCCTACGAACAACAGCCATAGAGTTGATGGGAAAGCCCTCAGCTCAAACCATGACAGCTGGAGAAATTAATGAGAAATTTTGGCTGTAGCTTGTTGGGCCCCAAGTCTAATCTTCACCAATGGTATCTCTGAAACAGCAATCATAAACCTCCCGTCTTCCTGAATCACAACAGGATCTGCTGACTCATTCTCAGTTCATGCCTCCTTATGAGCCAACCACAGCTAGGGACTCATCAGAGAATTACACAGAAGTACACCGATATGTCAGAAAAAGCTGGTAAGAAGTTCCTCATAGGCAATGACAACAAATGATGATGACAGTAATGAAGCAAATCAGTACAATGAGCTCCTACAAGAGAGCCTACATGTTGAGATCCTGCAGCCACTAACTCGCTCTCGAATGCTCCCATGTCCCTTACTTTTACACTTCCACTAGCTAAGATCCTTTCACTAGCAGGGATGGGAAGGGTACTGAGACGGGGAAGTAGTGGGGTTAGTGTGAAAATGTAGAATCGATGATTTACAGAGCAGGCAAGGCATGCCAGATTCTTAAAAGAGGAAACAATAAACTCTGTTCTCGATTTTGGAACAGCAAAGATGACTTTTCATGAATGTTTGTCTAGAAGATGGCTTTTTGAAATAAATAGCCCCTTGTACACAGACTAATCCTAAGGGGTGTGCAATGACTAACATCTCAAGAGTTGAATATACAGGCTAACTTGCAGCAACCACAATGGCTAGGCTACATTTATATCATAATTAGAATACTGTTTTGAGATTCCAACCATCTGCTGCTGTCCTCAGTCATGAATGTATTCACAATGATACCAGAGATAAGAGATTTTAATTACATTGATGGGTTGGAAAGTCGTGCTTTTTTATCCTGGTTTTTACTGTTGAGAAAAGAGGGAGAAACAAATGGAATAAAAGCAAATTAGGGAAAGGTTAGAGAGTAGGGGAGGATTAGTGATCAAAAGGTGTCATTGAACAAAAAGCATAGGAAGTGTAATGACTGTAGTGAAGAAACTAAAGCATTGATCCACGATAGGTGGTAGTAGCAGAATAAAGGTCAGCTGTGAAAACAAAAACATGAAATACATGCTTCTACGTGAAGCAGTGATTTACATGATCTTCATTCAATTGCCTTTACTATATTTGCTGCTCACAATGTGGTCTCTTCAACACCATAAACAGACTGGATTAGAGTTTTGCAGGACTCCTCTGCTTAGTTCACAAACATGATTCTGACCTTCCAGTGACTTGCTATTTCAATACACCATCTTGGTCTCCTGCTTACATTCTTGTTCACCCCCATCTCCAGTATCTGCATCTTAATTCCTGTTTTTAAAATGTTCGATCTATAGCATTTGCAGTTCTTTCCTTCCACAATAAACTCAGTGGCCTCCTTCTGTCCTCCATGATTTTGTAAACTGGAACAGCATGAATGTAGGAATGAAACAATATTTCTAATAGAAAACAGTGCTATCTAGCAGAATACGAATTTTTACTTTCCCAGTTTCTTTGAAATCTTTTTATATGTTGGAGCCTTGTGATAAACACAATGTTGATATTAAGCATTCCAAGATTAACTTTTATACAGAGCAGATTCCTACTTTTTTCAGTTTAACTGTGAGCTCCAAGATTGCTGCACAATTATTTCCATCCTGAGTAGCCATATTTATAGCCATCAGAGTGAAAAATCACTGAATATTAAATGATGGTAATTTATGCAAGTGTGGTGCTGCTGCGATTTGGTTTTGTTATGGTCGCATGGTCAGTATATCAACATGACTTTAAAAGATATGGTCTTGATATTAATGCACCACAGCATATGACCTGTGTACAAGTGTTTCCTTCTTACCCTGGGATCACTTGAAACTCTACTGGAAGCATGTGGCTCTGTGTAACCCAATACCTTAAATGTTAGCCATGATCAATACGTTCCTGTGAATATAACAATAGTTAGCTGTAATAAATTTCAGTTGGACTGTTCAATATGACAACTCCCACACCCAGTTTCGTACATTTCTAGTGATATCGAAAGCGTTGCTGCACCACGTAGAGCTCACTGCTGGAGGCAAACATCAATGGATAGCATTTAAATTGTCCAAACCTGGGAATGAAACTCATGGTGAAGGAAGAGAACTAGCCCAGCACAGGGGAGTGCAAACCCTGAGGTGATGTCAGCAAGGTGGGCCAGTCACAAAAGATTGCACTTGAGGATCAGTAACTTCATTGTTTGTTGAGTCCAGGGTTGGCAAAAAATTGTGGCAGACGTGGTAGGGACACTACCACCAGTTTTCCATAAAGGAGACCCTTCTGTCTTAGTATTCTGTTTTTCCAATTGACCTGTTCAGAGATATTATTATTGCGCACCTATGGAGCAGGTGAGACTTGAACCCATGGAACCACAAAGGCAAAAAAACCATAATGGGAGTTATGTACAGACCTCCTAACAGTGGTCAGGACCAGGGGTACAAGATGCACCAGGAAATAGATAGGGCATGTCAGAAAGACAAGGTCACGGTGATCATGGGGGACTTCAATATGCAGGTGGACTGGGTGAATAATATTGCCGGTGGATCCAAAGAAAGGGAATTCATGGAATGCCTACAGGATGGCTTTTCAGAACAGCTTGTGATGGAGCCCACAAGGGAGCAGGCTATTCTGGACTTAGTGCTATGTAATGAGCCAGACTTTATAAAAGACCTTAAAGTAAGGGAACACTTAGGAGGCAGCGATCATAATATGGTAGAGTTCAGTCTGCGGTTTGAAAGAGAGGAGGCAAAATCGGATGTAATGGTGTTACAGTTAAATAAAGGTAATTACAGGGGCATGAGAGAGGAACTGACGAAAATCGACTGGAAGCAGAGCCTAGCGGGGAAGACAGTAGAGCAACAATGGCAGGAGTTGCTGGGTGTAATTGAGGACACAATACAGAGGTTCATCCCAAAGAAAAGAAAGATTATCCGGGGGAGGATTAGACAGCCATGGCTGACAAAGGAAGTCAGGAAATGTATCAAAGAAAAAGAGACAGCCTATATAGTGGCCAAGAGCACTGGGAAATCAGAAGATTGGGAAGGGTACAAGAACAAATTTAGGATAACAAAGAGAGAAATAAGGAAGGAGAGGATCAAATACGAAGGTAGGCTAGCCATTAATATTAGAAATGATGGTAAAAGTTTCTTTCAATACATAAGAAACAAACGAGAGGCAAAAGTAGACATTGGGCCGCTCCAAACTGATGCTGGACGGCTAGTGAAGGGAGATAAGGAAATAGCTGAAGAACTTAATAAGTATTTTGCATCAGTCTTCACAGTGGAAGACATGAGTAATATCCCAACAAATAAGGAGAGTCAGGGGGCAGAGTTGAGTATGGTAGGCATTACAAAAGAGAAAGTGCTAGAAAAGCTAAAAGGTCTAAAAATTGATAAATCTCCTGGACCCGATGGGCTGCATCCTAGAGTTCTGAGGGAGGTGGCTGAGGAAATAGCAGAGGCGTTGATTGTGATCTTTCAAAAGTCACTGGAGTCAGGAGAAGTCCCAAAAGATTGGAAAATGGCTGTTGTAACCCCCTTGTTTAAGAAAGGATCAAGGCAAAAGATGGAAAATTATAGGCCGATTAGCCTAACCTCGGTTGTTGGTAAAATTCTAGAATCCATCGTTAGGGATGAGATTTCAAAATTCTTGGAAGTGCAGGGTCGGATTAGAACAAGTCACCATGGCTTTAGTAAGGGGAGGTCGTGTCTGACAAACCTGTTAGAATTCTTTGAAAAGGTAACAAGTAGGTTAGACCAAGGAAACCCAGTGGATGTTATCTATCTAGACTTCCAAAAGGCCTTTGATAAGGTGCCTCACGGGAGGCTGCTGAGTAAGGTGAGGGCCCATGGTGTTCGAGGTGAGTTACTGGCACGGATTGAGGATTGGCTGTCAGACAGAAGGCAGAGAGTTGGGATAAAAGGCTCTTTTTCGGAATGGCAACCGGTGACAAGTGGTGTCCTGCAGGGTTCAGTGTTGGGGCCGCAGCTGTTCACTTTATATATTAATGATCTGGATGAAGGGACTGGGGGCATTCTGGCGAAGTTTGCCGATGATACGAAGTTGGGTGGACAGGCAGGTAGTACGGAGGAGGTGGGGAGGCTGCAGAATGATTTAGACAGTTTAGGAGAGTGGTCCAGGAAATGGCTGCTGAAATTCAACGTGAGCAAATGTGAGGTCTTGCACCTTGGAAAAAAGAATACAGGCATGGACTATTTTCTGAACGGTGAGAAAATTCATAAAGCCGAAGTACAAAGGGATCTGGGAGTGCTAGTACAGGATTCTCTAAAGGTTAACTTGCAGGTTGAGTCTGTGATTAAGAAAGCGAATGGAATGTTGTCATTTATCACAAGAGGGTTGGAATATAGAAGCAGTGATGTGCTTCTGAGACTTTATAAAGCTCTAGTTAGGCCCCATTTAGAATACTGTGTCCAATTTTGGGCCCCACACCTCAGGAAGGACGTACTGGCACTGGAGCATGTCCAGCGGAGATTCACACGGATGATCCCTGGAATGGCAGGCCTAACATACGATGAATGGCTGAGGATCCTGGGATTGTATTCATTAGAGTTTAGAAGGTTGAGGGGAGATCTAATAGAAACTTACAAGATAATGCATGGCTTAGAAAGGGTGGACGCTGGGAAGTTGTTTCCGTTAGGTGGGGATACTAGGACCCATGGGCACAGCCTTAGAATTAGAGGGAGTCGATTTAGAACGGAAATGAGGAGACATTTCTTCAGCCAGAGAGTGGTGGGCCTTTGGAATTCATTGCCACGGAGCGCAGTGGAGGCCGGAACGTTGAATGTCTTCAAGGCAGAGATTGATAAATTCTTGATCTCGCAAGGAATCAAGGGCTACGTGGACAGTGCGAGTAAGTGGAATTGAGATGCCCATCAGCCATGATTAAATGGCGGAGTGGACTCGATGGGCCGAATGGCCTTACTTCCACTCCTATGTCTTATGGTCTTATGTGTGTCTTGGTCCAGGGGTAGGGACACTACCACTTTAGGTGAAGAGGAGACAGGCAGGTCAAAGAGGTGGGGTTGGAGCCAGTAAAAGGTGAGTGTAGGTGGGGATTTAGCGAGGGAATAGGTCAGTCCAGGGAGGACGGACAGGTCAAGGGGGCGGGATGAGTCTAGTAGGTAGGGGATGGGGGTGGGGCTTGAGGTGGGAGGAAGAACAGGTTAGGGAGGCGGGGGCAAGCTGGGCTGGTTTTGGGATGCGGTTGGGGGAGGGGAGATTTTGGAGCTTGCGAAGTCCACATTGATACCATTGGGCTGCAGGGTTCCCAATGGTTTCCAGGTGGTTGCTCGAACAGTTCATCCACTTCACAAACACCTTCCACCCCAACCTTAAGTTCACCTGGACCATCTCTGATACCTCTCTCTCCTTCCTGGACCTCTCCTGTTTCCATCTCTGGCAATCACCTGGAAACCGATATCCATTTCAAGTCCACCAACTCCCACAGCTACCTAGAATACACCTCCTCCCACCCACCTTCCTGCAAAGATGCCATCCCCTATTCCCAATTCTGTCGCCTCTGCTGCATCTGCTCCCAGGATGAGGCATTCCACTCCCGTACATCTCAGATGTCTTCGTTTTTCAAGGACCGCAACTTCCCCCCCACAGTGGTTGAGAACGCCCTCGACTGTGTCTCCCGCATTTCCCGCAACTCATCCCTCACAGCCCTTCCCCGCAATAACAACAAAAGCAGTATCCCCCTCGTCCTCACGCACCACCCCACCAACCTCCGGATCCAACACATCATCCTCCGACACTTCCGCCATCTGCAATCAGACCCCACCACCAAAGACATTTTTCCCTCCCCACTCTTATCTGCTTTCCGGAGGGACCACTCTCTCCGTGACTCCCTTGTCTGCTCCACACTGCCCTCCAGCCGCACCACACCCGGCACTTTTCCCTGCAACCGCAGGAAGTGCTACACTTGCCCCCACACCTCCTCCCTCACCCCATCCCAGGCCCCAAGAAGACTTTCCACATCAGGCAGATGTTCACCTGCACATCTGCTAATGTGGTATACTGCATCCGCTGTTCCCGTTGTGGCTTCCTCTACATCGGGGAAACCAAGTGGGGGCTTGGGGGCCTCTTTGCGGAACACTTACGCTCGGTTCTCACTAAAACAACTGCACCTCCCAGTCGTGAACCATTTCAACTCTCCCTCCCATTCCTCAGACGACATGTCCATCCTGGGCCTCCTGCAGTGCCATAACGATGCCACCCGAAGGTTGCAGGAACAGCACCTCATATTCCGCTTGGGAACCCTGAAGCCCAATGGTATCAATGTGGACTTCACAAGCTTCAAAATCTCCCCTCCCACAACCGCATCCCAAAACCAGACCAGCTTGTCCCCACCTCCCTAACCTGTCCTTCCTCCCACCTATCCCCTCCTCCCACCTCAAGTCCCACCCCAATCTCCTACCTACCAACCTCATCCTGCCCCCTTGACCTGTCCGTCCTCCCCAGACTGACCCAACTCCCCACCTACATGCACCTTTACTGGCTCCATCCCCAAGTCTTTAACCTGTCTGTCTCCTCTCCACCTATCTTCTCCTCTATTCATCTTCTATCTGCCTCCCCCTCTTTCCGTATTTATTTCAGAACCACCTTCCCCTCCCCCATTTCTGAAGAAGGGTCTAGGCCCGAAACATCAGCTTTCCTGCTCCTCTGATGCTGCTTGGCCTGCTGTGTTCATCCAGCTCTACACCTCGTTATCTTTTATTCCTGATGTCATGTTTCATGACATCTGCTGTGCTCTGCTCTAACTGGGTGTTTTATATTTTTGCTCAGCTCTTGCTCCTTCTCAATCCTCTCCAACCAGCTAATTGATTATTTTCTTAAATGGTTTTTGTAATGAATGCCTTACCAATTGATATATTACTTAGTAATAAAATAAATTTTATCACAAAAATAGAACAGTAGACCATCTTACTTCTGCTGTGCCTCTTAAGAATAAAGGCAGTTACTCAAGGGTTTATTTATGGATTTTCTCTAATTTTAGCTATATAAAGACACTTTCCAACAGTGTTAGCATTCAGTTTATGGTTTTACTGTCATGTTACTCATATAATGATGAAGACCGTTCCTTCTTGACAACACTGTCATAACACCACTTGACTTGCTGTTTTTATCCTCCCCTCTGGGACTCAGCTCTTTTATCTATGCTTATACCTAAATTCTCATGATATCTGCAGGTGAATGGTCTTCTCTAAGTCTAGACAGGGCATCAGTGTGTAGGTTATTCTTGAGTAAATGATAGCATTATTAGTGAAAACTATTACTTTGCTGATGATCAAGTAGACGTATGTGGCATTAAAGTAGCTGGATTGTGTTTGTCCTATGCTTTGTGGACAGAACTTACGGACCAAATTTTCACTTTGTTTGAATGGTATCAATGTTGCAGCTATTTTGAAGTGGATTGATCAAAAGATTCAGTAATACAGCACAAATCTTGAACATTATAACCTGTATTTTTGCCTCTGCTGTAACCCAGAGCCCTCTGCCATTTCTTGATGTCATATGGAGTGGATCAAGTTGGTTGAAGGCTGGAATCTGTGATGAGAGGGATCTCAGGACAAGACCGAGATGGATCATCTTCTTTGCACTTCTGGCTAAAGATGGTTGCAAACTCTTCAGTCTTGGATTTTGCACTCACATTTTGGCTCTACCTTGATTAAGGATGGGGATGTTCAGGGAGCTTCCTCCTCCAGTTAGCTGTTCCATTCATGACTGGATGTGGCAGGGCTTAAAAACATTGATTTGATTACCAGCTGTGGGATAGCCCTATTTTAGCATGCTGTTTAGCTTGGAAGGAGAAAGATTGAAAGCTTCAGGGAAGGAAATCTGCCATCCTCACCTGGTCTGGCCTACAGGACTCCAGACCCACAGCAACGTGGTTTACTCTCAACTGTCCTCCGAAATGGCCTAGCAAACTAGTTGTACCAATCGCTACATGGCAATCACCTGGCATCAACCTAGGCACCGGAAAAGACAACAGCAGAAACAGCCCTGTAGACCCTGCAGATTCGTCCTTACTAACATCTGGAGGCTGGTGTCAAAATTGGGAGAGCAGTCTCAGACTGGTCAAGCAACAGCCTGATAGTCATACTCATGGAATCATACCTTCCAAATAATGTCCCAGGAACAACCATCACCTGGATGTATCCTGTTCCACCAGCAGGACAAACCTGGCAGAGGTGTCAGCACAGTGCTATACACAGTCGAGAGGGAGTTGTCCTGGAAGTTGTCAACATTGACTTCAGACCCCACAGTCTCGTGGCTTCAGGTTAAACATGGGCAAAGAAAGCTCCTGCTGATTATCATGTACCATCCTCCCTCAAATGATGAATTGGTACTCCATGTTGAGCAACATCTAGGAGAAGTACTGAGGACAAAAAGGGCACAAAATGTGCTCTGGGTGGGGGATTTCAATGTCCATCACCAAGAATGGCTCAGCAGCAGTACTGCTGATCAAGCCGTTCGGGTCCTAAAGGACATAGTTATTAGACTGGGTCTGCAGCAAGTGGAGAGGGAACCAAAGACGGAAAACAAACTTGACCATATCTTTACCCATCTGCCAGCTGCAGATGCATCTATCCATGACAGTATCAGTAAGTGCAACCACTACACGGTCCATGTGAAGACAAAGTCCTACCTTCACATTAAGAATAACCTCCATTGTATTGTGTGGCATTATCACTGTGCTAAACAGGACAGACTTTGAACAAATCTAGCAACTCAAGACTGGGCATCCATGAGACACTGTGAGCCATCAACAGCAGCAGAATTGTACTCCACAATCTGTTACCTCATGGCCCAGGATATCCCCCATTCAACCAGTACCATGAAGCCAGGGGATCAACCCTGGTTCAATGGAGAGTGCAGGACAGCATGCCAGGAGCAGCACCAGGCATACCTGAGGATGTGGTGTCAACCTAGTGAAGTCACCAAAACAGGACTACTTGAATGCCAAACAGCAAAACCAGCAAGAGATTGATAGAGCTAAGAGATCCCACAACCAACAGATCAGATCTAAGCTCTGCAGTCCTGCCACATCCAGTTGTGAATGCTGGTGGACAATTAAACAAGTCACTCGAGGAGGAGGCTCCACACATATCCCTCATCCGCAATGATGGAAGAGCCCAGCACATCAGTGCAAAAGATAAGGCTGAAGCATTCGCAGCAATCTTCAGCCAGAAGTGCCATGTGAATGACACATCTTGCCTTCCTCCAGTGGTCCCCAGCATTACAGATACCAGTCTTCAACCAATTCGATTCACTCCTTGTGATACCAAGAAATGGTTGGAGACACTGCATACTGCAAAGGCTACGGGCACGGAGAACATTCCAGCAATAGTATGGAGACTTGTGCTCCAGAACTTACCATAACCCTAGCCAAGCTGTTCCGGTACAGCTACAACACTGGCATCTACTCGACAATGTGGAAAATTGCCTAAGTAAGTCAAGTACATAAAAAGCAGGAAAAATCCAACCGGCCAATTACCACCCCATCAGTCTACTCTGAATCATTAGGAAAGTGATGGAGGTGTCATCAACAGTGCTATCACACAGCACCTGCTCTGCAATAACGTGCTCAGTGATGCCCAGTTTGGGTTCCACCAGAGCCACTCAGCTTCTAACCTCATTACAGCCTCGGTTCAAACATGGACAAAAAGAGTTGAATTCCAGAGTTGAGTGGAGAGTGATAGCCCTTGACATCAAGACTGCATTCCACCAAATGGGGCATCAAGGAGCCCTGGCAAAACTGGAATCAATAGGTATCAGGGCCAAACTCTCGGGTGGTTGAAGTCATACCTGACACATAGGTAGATGGTCGTGATTGGAGGTCGGTCATCTTAGCTCCAGGACATCTCTGCAGGAGTTCCTCAGTGTAGTGTCCTAGGCCCAACCATCTTCAGCCGCTTCAATGACCTTCCTCCCATCATACGGTCAGGTCAGAAGTGGGGATGTTCACCAATTATTACACAATGTTCAGCACCATTCACCACTCCTCAGATTTTGGAGCAATCCATGTTCAAATGCAACAAGATCTGAACAATATCCAGGTTTGGGCTGACAAGTGGCAAGTAACACTCGTGCCACACAAATGACCATCACCAATAAGAGATAATCTAACTACTTCCCCTTGGCATTCAACTGTGTTACCATCACTGAATACCCCACTGTCAATATCCTGGGGGTTATCACTTACTAGAAACTCAACTGGACTCACCACAAACACAGCGGCTACAACAGCAGGTCAGAAGCTAGGAATACTGCAGCAAGTAACTCACCTCCTGACTCCTGAAATGTCTTGTAGATGGCAGATAGGCTAAGTTAGGAGTGCGATGGAATACGCCACACTTGCCTGGATGAGTGCAGCCCAAAACACTCTAGGAGCATGACACCATCCATTACAAAGCAGCTGCTTGATTGATGCTCAGTAGCATCAGTGTGTACTATCTGCAAGATGCACTGCAGAAATTCACCAAAGATGCTCAGACAGCACCTTCTAAACCCATGACCACTTCTATCCAGAAGGAAAAAGGGCAGCAGATATATGGGAACACCACCACATTCAGGTTGCTTCTAAGCCTCTCACCATCTTGACTCGGAAATACATCACCATTCATTCACTGTCACTGGGTCAAAATCCTGGAATTCCCTCCCTAATGACATTGTGGGTCAACCCACAGCAGGTGGGCTGCAGCGATTCAAGAAGGCAGCTCACCACCACCTTCAAGGGAAACTGGGGAGAGGCAATAAATGCTGGCCAGCCAGCAACATCTACAGCCCACAAATGAAATTTTTAAAAAGTAGCACTATGAATAACAAAGGATCAGATGTATTCTGGGTAAGGGACTTCAATGCCTGTCCACAAAGGGTAGTTCAACTACAAATTACTGATCAAGTTAGCCAATTTTGTATGGCTATAGCCACTAGGCTGATAAAGAGCAGCTGACACAGGAACAAAAACTAGGCAAAAATTACCTCACCTTAGATACCTTGGCGAACCCTATCACAGATACATGTCCATGACAACATTGGTAGAAGTGACCACTTCATGGTTCACCCTCACACAGAATAAACCCTGTCGTACTGTATCGCACTATAACTGTACTGATTACTAGGCAAAAGAAAGGGAGCTGTGGTAATCACCAGATGAAAGCAAGTTTTTATCGTTAGAGTCAGACTGGCAGGCTCCAAGGGGGCCTGGGATCCAGCATGGACAGGGCTGTGGTTGGGTGGATAAAGACAACATGGTTAAATAACTTTATTAGCAACTTGATAGGCAAGCATTTGTCAACTTGCTTGTCCAGCATACAGTCTGCCAGGTTTTACATGAATATATCATGTCAGCTCCCCACACCATGGGCAAAATTTGATCAACAGTGGGAAAAAGGCCCTTAAGGTCCTCAATTGCTATACAGGAAATTGCTTTTCCACCACTGGTAAAATTGAAAAAAGGGACAAATAGACAGCAGAAACAGTGGCACTAACATTTATGGCCACATTTCCACCTTTCAGATTGGGTGGGATTATGAGAGAGTCATAAATTCCACCCATGTCTCTAAATTATCAGTCCAGGGTGTCTCCAACAGCCTGGCAACTATTCTATCATACACATGAACCAGTTTCAACCAGTGTGGTTTCAAAACAAAGTGGATTTTTTTCATGCTAAAATAGTAATACATTTGTTCTGCAAGTGCTTGTTACATCTGCTTGACCTGGAAACTGGCCATTTTGTTCAGCTCATTCATTTCCTGGGTATTTGCCATTGCTCAAAAACATAATCTGTAGTACTTCAGCTCTTCACAAATGTTGCAGTATCTACACAGATGGTCAATTTGCAGACACAAATATATAAAATGCACTCACACAACAGAAATTTGTATTATTCCTTTTGAAAGTGACCAAGAATAGAAAAGAGTAAAAAAAGTTTTTATTTTAGATTTCAAGATCCATAGTATCTTGCTTTTGTAACAGATACTAAAAACCCTGATTAACTTTACATCTTGTAAAATCATTAAAGTAATAATGATCTTGAGATTGTGGAAAATGGATTTGAAACAAAAAATGCTGCAAAAACAATATTCCCAATAGTAAATTTCCCATAACTGTTCATTTGGGCTTATAGATGAAAGATAATGGAAAGTGCTAAACAGACTGGTTGTTTCATTATTAATAAACTCAGTAGGAATTCCAGGATATTATGTAAAAACATTGCAGAGTTAAACTTCAATTGCTACGCATAGCTGAATTATGTATAAAATATAGAGTAATTCTAAATCAACATTAAACAGGAATTTTCACAAGAACATGAGGATAGCATTTATTCTCAAAGCTCATTTGAGTTATTGTGCATTCACTTAAGTCACTAGAAGTGGTTCATTCTCTATAGCAGTAATGAAATGATAGACAGTGATTTTAAGATGTAATACAAGATTATAATTTACTCAGCTATATTCATTGTGCGTTTCTGGCCACAATTTTATAACAACCGATTGCATAGCACAAGATTAAACTGAAACAGCAAAATGCATCACAAAAGAATGAAGTGTTTGAAATAGCGCTACTTAATATGATGTAACATAATGTGTATGTCCAGTTTCAATGTAAACTTGAAGTGCTAGCTGTCATGCGTAACTGAAGCAGTTGTAACAATACTTTGAATTTTAGACAAAACCGAAGATGACCTTTGGTGTGTGTCTGGCCACTTACTTTTCCACAGACAGAGATGAAATCGGTTTCTGTAATAGGATCGATTAGACTTCATGTTAGTTGGCTCCAGCTATTATCTGCTAAAATGATGAAAAGTGAAAGATGTCTTCTATGAGAGGGCCTAACAAAAAAAACAGATGAGAAGGGTCCAAGGAAGGGTCACTGGACCTGAAACATTAACTTTGATTACTCTGCACAGATACTGCCAGACCTGCTGAGCTTTTCCATCAATCTCTGGTGTTTTATTTTGTGAACAAACTGATGGGACTGGAATGCTGGTGATATGGTAACAATCCAGTGCTATACTTACACTTAAACCAGGGTCATTTAAGCTTTGGAGTTGCTAGTCTAAACAGTAATATTTATTCAAACACATTTTGACTTCATTACCATGGTACTGTTGAACATAACATACCCAGTCTGTTAACTCAAGTTAGCTTTATCATTCCACCAATAATTTCACATTACTTGCAATTCCTTTTGGAATCAGAAGATATACTTCATCACACTGCATTAATAAATCAGACTACATTGTTGTTCCTGTTAAGTGCCCCTCCAGTTTCCAACAACAGTACTGATCTACACAGGAAAGCACTCTTCATATTTGTTAACAACCCATCATTCAATATAATTAAGCGTAACAACAGTACAACATAATCAAAACATGTTCATTTAGTAAAATATATAAAAAATGTATGGGCAAAAATTCACAATGGACAAAAAAGTTTAACATCCAAGTTACATCTGGCTCCCCTTACCCATTTGAAAAGTTCTGAAAAAACAAGGTTAAAAAAGGCTATTCTATTCAGAAAAACCATGCAAATTGGTATACTAAAAATGTGGATTCAATGGATGAAGGTGGGGGGAGCAATTGAGTATAACGGATATGAATGGAAATACAGTTTTGAGGATGCAGATGTAAGAGTGGTGGTGAGATGTCCCCATTGGAGAGGGAAGGGGGGGGTGAAATCAGTAGTTTGGGGAGGAGAAGGTCAGTCAGAGCCATAAAAGCATCATATATTGAGCACTAACTTTAACATATGCCACCATGGAGACACGCTGAATGCCAAAACAAGAAACTGAGGTACCAGAACTGTACTACACCTAGTAAATGACTTCTGGGAGCACTTTTCAGTCTGTACTAGTTTGTAAATTACCGCCGTTCAAATTACCACCAGATTACCTCAGAGATTTTGAACTACAAATCAATACTTGTATTGGATGTTCAAATTTTCACAGTGCACATCTACTGGAATACAGCATCACCTTATAGTCATTCAACATTGCTGTGTTTTCAAAAGTGGGATTACCTCTAGTGATTTCATTTATAATCGAACTTTTAAAACTCACAACCAACATTTCATTCTTGATTCACTTAAGTTATTAATCTTCCTCAACCAGTCCTTCACTCGTACCGTTGATGATGTTGCCCCAGCAAAGCCCTAATTCTCTCCCATTAATTCATGCTCTCTCTGCCATTTTAGCCCTGCAAGTCCATGGCATGCTGAATTGAGTGTATCTGGTGCACTGATTTTGCACCCAATCCATCCACTAAGGTTCAATTTATCCAAATTCTGTCGCTTTCATCACAATCTATACCAAGTAGGGCTCACCAATTATCCCTTCCCTTAATTATCGACATTCCACCTATGTGTATTAAGACGGGGTCTACATAGTAGTTGACTTGTCATTGTTCAAATATGTCCAAGCTGTAAGAGATTTTGTCATCTTCCATAGGTCCTTCCATGGACTTTCACAGAACTAGTATTTCATGTCCCTTTAGTTACTTGGAGGTGGGAAGGATCTTTTGCAGGTGTACCACCTCTGCCTTTTCTCTAGGATATTACCGATTTGGCCCTCTCTTAGAAGACATCTTTCATTTTTCATCATTTTAAGCATATAATAGCTGGAACCGACTAACATGAAGTCTAATCGATCCTATTACAGAAACCGATTTCATCTTTGCCTGTAGAAAAGTAAGTGGCCAGACGCACAAAGGTCATCTTCAGTTTTGACTAAAACGTACTGAAAAAGCTTCTATGCTTGGCTTTTCATGGACCAGTGAGCCACCATATTTTCCCAAGAGATTATCTACAATGCACAAGTTCATGAAGTTAATTTTTAGCATATTCTTGGATCATTTGTCCCAAGTCAATTCCCCATAGAAGACAGCTATTTGGGGATTCTGTAGTTACTCATGTGGGACTCATAACTTACCCATCCAAGTCAGATAATCACCGAATCATATAGTACAGAAGAGGTCCTTTGGCGCATTGAGTCTGTACCACCAAAAATATACTACCTACGCTAGTCCCATCGTCTTGAACGTTATGACACTTCACGTGTACATCCAAGTAAAAAAAGTTGCATACCAGACTCCCATCACTCTCTGGTGGAAGCATTCTTTCCTCATACGACCTCTCAACCTCCTACCTTTCACTTTAAAATTATGCTGCCTTATTACTGACCCATCAGTTAAGGGGAACAAGCAGCTTTCTACTCACCCTGTCCATGCCCCTCAATCTTATACACCTCTCTTAGGTCCCCCTTTAACATTCTCTGCTCCAAAGAAAAGGACCTGAGCTTACCCAGCTTCTCTTCAAGCCGAAATGCTCCATCCAAGGCACCATCCTGATGAATCTCCTTTGCAACCCCTACAATGGAATCACATCCTTTGTACAGTACAGTAACTAGAACTGCACACAGTATTCCAGCTGTGGCGTAATTAAAGGTTAGTATAGCACCAACATGACCTCCCTGGTTTTAGAATCTATCCCATGACTGATAAAGCAGCATACAGGACACGCTTGCATTTACACTACTAACATGTCCTGCTAACTTTAGGATTCTGTGGACAAGCGCCCAACATCCCTCTCTTTCTCTGAACTTCCTGGCATCTTGCCATTCATAGAGCAAGACAAGGGAGTACTCATTCTTCTAAAGCGCATCACCTACATTTCATAGAATCCCTACAGTGTAGAAGCAGACCATTTGGCCCATCGAGTCCATACGAAACCTCCAAACAGCAACCCACCCTGACCAAACTCCCTACCCCATCCCTGTAACCCTGCAGTCCCCATAGCTAATCCATATAGCCTGCACATCCCTGGACACTATTGGGCATTTTAGCACAGCCAGTCCACCTAATCCGCACGTTTTTGGACTGTGGGAGGAAATCCGAGCATCCAGAGGAAACCTACACAAACGCGGAGAACATGCAAATTTGTCACAGACAGTCGCATGGTGGTGGTGGTGAGGCAACAGTGCTAACCACCAAATTCGACCGACCACTGATCTGCAGAATCTATTTATGTCCTCCCGTAACCTAACACTTTCTTCCTGTCAACCACTCAGTCAATCTTTGTGTCACCCACAAATTTACTTATCATTCTAACCACCCCCCCACCCCAAAACTTCCTCATCCACATAATTTATGAATATCACAAACAATAGGGGACCCAGCACTCATCCCTGTGGTCTGCTACTGTACACAATGTTCCAGTTACACAAACAGCTTCTACCACGACCCTCTGTCTCTTGTCACTAAACCAATTTTGGATCCATGTTGCCAAATTACTGTGGATCCAATGAGCTTCTACCTTCTTCATCAAAGAATTTTACCTTCTTGTCAAAGGCCTTGTTGAAATCCATATAAACTGCCACACCCTCACCCAACCACTTGGTCACCTCCTTGAAAAATTTCACTAGATTTGTTTAGTATGGCCTCCCTCCGACAAGTTGAATTTTCGGGTGGCTGGTCTCCACGCTGTTGAGCTCAGCATAATGGAGGTCCTTGTTGTTGTGATTGTGTCATTATCATTATCATTCTCATTATAAGGGATCTGTGTCTTTGATACAGCATTCCACAGTTTTGATTCAATGCCTATAGCGAACAGGATTCTACACCGTACATGAGGATGATAGGGACAGTGGTTTGTTAGAGTTTCATTTTAGCTTTCAGCTTAATGCCACACAGTTTCTAGACATAAGTGTTGGGATTGGCTGTCGGCAGAACCCCTTTTCCAGATGCATCCACTAATATCTTCTTTCACTATGGAAATCCCCAAAGAACATACTACCAAAGGTCTGAAAAATTCTGCACTACCTTTGGGCTGGGTGCCATCAATGTCTGGTGCTTCATAGCATGTGCCTGGTGCAGGCTGAAACATAACCTCACTCTTACAGACATTAACTTACAGACCCAAGTACTCGAAAACTTGTGTGGCATAATTTCTCGCAACAGGCAAGACTTTTAGACTGTAGCACAGTTATCTGCATACAGAAGTTCACTGATAACTGCCTCAGAGACTTTGGAGAAGAGACTCTGTCTGTTGAGATTGAAGATCTTCCATGAACAGAACTTAATGTAGATGCCTCTAGGCATGTTTCCAACACCTCACTTAAGCAACGTAGCCAATAAGTGACTGAAGATTTGAGAGCTTTGGCATATCCATGCTTTATACTACTAGTCACCACAAAGGTGAAGGCATCAGACATCTCATCACAGGTGAAAACATGTCCAACCATGTTATCATCTAGTCAATGCGGGTTTTTGACCACATTTTTCAAGCAGCCTAGTTTCGACAGCAAATGCCATTGACTAGACAGACCTAGCTGAAGCTTCTGACAGAGTCAGAGTCATTTGTAACCCTATCACACACAAAAATCCTGATGATGTTCTCTGCAGTTTTCTTGCTAGAAACAATATCGGCCATCCTGCAGTTAGTCTCAAAAATCACCTAGTTATTCATCAAAAAAAAAATGTAGATTTCTAGCAGACGTATGAATAGGACTTTTAACAAAGCATCTAATATGTATTAGAAAGATATATTCATTGGTAGTTGCCACATCTTTTCTTCCTTCTCTGCTTAGACACAGTCGTCTGTGTTGAAGAGCTTGGGGAAGTGCTTACGTCACCTTTTCCATTACAGCTTTCTTATCAGTGATAAATTCACTGCTCTAATCCAAACTGCTGAAAAAGTTAATGGTGGATAGGTAATATATGTTTTTAATACATTGAAAGAAGATGGATAATGGTGCCTCTCAGCTAGACTTTGCAGCTCATCAGCTTTTGTGTTCCACCAAATATTCTGCTTATGGCTTGGAGCATGCTGGAACTTAAGTTTCGCATTTTTATAGGTTTGATGCCTGGTTGTTGACACTGAAACTGATAGAAAACTTCTGTGTCAGAGTTGTTTCTAATTGAGAAGGTAGGAGATAGTTTTGATAAGACTGATGGAACCATGTTGGTAATGGTGCTCACAATACCCCAGGGCATTCACTTAAGTCTTGAAGATCTAATCAAAGAGTCGTTTTCATTCAACTTCCACATCACTTGGGAGAAGAATATTACACTGAAGAATAGAATTAAGTTGTTTAACAAGAATGAGATAGAGGCCGCACAAATTATAGGCAGCCTGAGAATCCACGGGTCTACTAAACATATGATATGATTGGACAGAACCGTTGTAGGCACACCCTCTACTCCCAGGTCTCCAACAATAAGGTAGAGAACTCTCCACCGGTGCAAGGGTGGGCCTCAATCCTATGGTTATGCAGGGCCCACAGTAAATCCCATCATTCAGGGCCTCTTACCCATAGGGTAGATCTTACTGTGCAGCCACACACCCCTTTCCCCATCACTGTCCATGCAGCTTTCCTTTTCATTTCACAACTGAAGGTCTTTGAGTCTCCAGGTGCCTATAATCCCAGCCCAGTGTGGTCCCCTCAAATTTGCCCTAGGGATATTTCTCACTGGAAGCTACTGCCAAAACAGCAAGGTAAAATACCAGCAAGCTGAGCCAGAATCTTTGAAAAAAACCATTCCACCCTTGTGGTTTGGACTGATGACCTACAGACTTTGCTTCTTTTAGCCGATGCCATCCACCCAGAATATTTCTACAAAACTGTCTGCTATCTGTCTTGTTTGTCCTATTTGCGGATGAATTCAAACATGCACACATTCAAGGAGGGTTTGTCTGAGTGTACATATTACTCATTAATAATCCATTTCACCACTGGTAAAAGTACAAGTTTGTTTACAAATAATAGATTTTGTTTTCTTCTTTATTGCTGAAATCTGTTGACAGAGGTTTCTGGGCCCTGAGATCAATGTGAAATTCCACATGAACAGCTGTATGCTCAAACAGAGGCCCATTCTACGCTTGAGCCCCTCACCAATATTTTAAGGCTCTCTATGATCGTGGCTGTGTAATGGACACAAAGCAACACTTGCACAGCAACAACCATCAGTGTTGTCCATCCCACTCCTCCAAAATTCAGCGTGTCCCCAAGGTTAATCACCTCAGCCGCCTGGTCCTTTCTCCCCCAAGCATGTAAAACTATAATGGTGGATTCCTAAGCAACAGCTCCCAAATGATTGCTGCTACTCTTCACATGGGTGATCTCCAACATGCGGCAACCAAGTCCCAAATAGATCAGGTCAGAGCAAAAGGTAGGCAATTCTTGTACTGAGTCAAAGACTGATCGATCTACAAACAGAAGCTGAATGCCATTATTCAAGCTTTGCAACTGACAGAAGCAATACATCATCTTGGCACACAACCGAAAGGCATCTCTTCCTAAGCAGGAAACTCAGAATGGCCTTTTGGCCTAGAAGAAATCTATTAGCGTCTTTAATATGTGACAAACTTTACTGAAGGGATTAAAGTGACCAACGATACCACAATATGGTTGGTTAATGACAAACACTGGAACACCTTTTGGACAACACTTGGAGCAGTCATGTCCAACGCCCTAGGTGAGTGGTGAGTCTAGCCTCCAGCTGCTGCCAGTTCACCAGCCATGATTCTTTAGCAGGTTTAAATTAAACTCCCAAATAGAGAGAGGTGGTGCTCCAGGTCAAAGATCTGAGATCCTCCAGAAAAGGAATCTATCCACTACTGGTCAACCAGGGGTCAGGATTTTTTAAAAAAATATAGAATCCCGACAGTGTGGAAACAGGCCCTTCAGCCCAAGTCCACACCAACCCTTGGAGCATCCCACCAAGACCCATCCCCCATAACCCTCCTAAGCCACACATCCCTGAACTCTACAGGCAATTTAGCATGGCCAATCTACCTAACCTGCACATCTTTGGACTGTGGGAGGAAACAAGAGCACCCGGAGGAAACCCACGCAGACACAGGGAGAATGTGCAAACTCCACACAGACAGTTGCCCTAGGGTGGAATCGAACCCAGGTCCCTGGCGCTGTGAGGCAGCAGTGCTAACCACTGAGCCACCGTGCCACTCCATTGGTCCCTGTAGAGGACACCAGAGTACATCTCTCAGCACACTCACAACCTCTGCAGGTCTGCTGGTTTCATGACTACGAGGAGGACATCACCTGCACAAACTTAAATGATCCATTAACTTCAATTAGACGCTCTGTGGTGACACACAGAAGTCAGATTTAGGTGACAACTGTCCTGAACCCAAATACACAGATTGAAAAAAAAATCATCCACCTTGTCAAACTCCTTCTCCTGATCAAGGGAGAGGAAGGAGACCACTCCTCTGGAAAAGATGGATCAGGTTATAGACCAGATCGATGTTACCACAAATAGCTTGTCGCAGGGCCACACAGAACTGGTTAGAATGGACCGTGTGCTCCAGCACTGTGCCAAGGCCGAAGACATTACCTAGCAAAGATTTTGAACTCTATGCTGAGCATGCTGAGGAGAAAGTCTGTGTGCCAGTTTAACAAAGTGGAGATCACCTTTTTGGCTACAGAGTTATAACCATCCTGCCCTAGGAGAGAGGCATTTTCCCAGCCATTAAGCATCCCTCCAGGACCAACATGCAAGTCTTTCCCCAGCACACCCCTGAACACCCTATGAAACTCCCCACTCGACCTGAGGGATTTAACCCTGGAGAACAGGTCCAGGATGCCTAAGAGCTTTAACTGAGAGCATCTGGAATGCTAGTGCTACTCCAGCTGACTTGTGACAGGTTCTCCCATGGAACTCAGCAAGCATCCTTGTTGGACAGATGGAGAGAACAGAGTAATGTAAGAGGTTAGGGTTTGAGCCTTGATGCTGTCTGGATCAGAGATAAGGGTTCTATCATCAACAAGCAGCTGAAGGACCCCATACATTTCTGCTCCAGCCCCCCACCCACCCCGCCGCGAGCAGAAGGAAGGGGAGCCGTGATCTGAAACCTGAAGGTATCTGACCAATGACCCCACATACGCACCTCTGGATACAAACGTTAACACTCTCTCAACGTACCCTTCACTGTTTCATACGCCTCCAGCAGGACTTGGATTTTCTGGATCATCAACCCCTTTGCACACTGCTGAGAAAGGGCACATGAATCTTGCTGACATCCCACAAGGCAGTTTAATGAATGCTGGAAAACCATCCTCAAAGCTGAGTACACAGCAGAACTTCCACCCATACCAGACTGTGGTCCAAGCACAGAACCTGCGGCAAGAAAACCAGAGTGCAGGAAATGTACACCTTAGAAATACAAACAGTCAATTCTGAACACTGACTCCAGGCCTCCAGAAGGTAAAAGCGATGTCAGATGTCCACTGAGTCAAAAGGACTAAATCAAGTCTGACAACTTTCCCAACAATGCCAAGGGGAGCTGCCTACTGCAATAGTCACTTGCTTCAGGAGTACGATTGAAATCCTCAGAGAGGAAGATGCACTTATCCTCAATGGAGTTTAATAGAGTGGACAACTCTTCAAAAAGCAGCTTCCCTATGCCCAGCATTCAAAGTGAAGTGCCATTTCAGTCTCCCAACCTCATCTATGCCCACGCCCAAGCAGACAGTGAGCTAGAGCAAACAGCTTAACACAGGATCCTTGAACTCCAAAGATGTTAGCTGAAAATGTGGGATCATCAAATAATCATCCTATCAGAACATGAGGCAACATGATCATTTAGACACCATCTTGCAGTCCAAGAGCAATGTAACTTTGCCTGCAGAATGGTCTGGGTTTCCTGAAGGAAGCAAACCATATGCTTCCCTTCCTTAAGGAGTGAGAAGTTTCTAAAGCTGCACATGCATATCTGCTGCTTCTGATATGGAGGCTGGCTATGATAGTGACATCATATTGTTGACATGAAGACTAACACACAATGTGCAGGGAAAGCTGACAAGAATATTTTTAAGGAGCATTTTTTAAAGGAAGATACAGAGCAATCCAAAAAATAAATGCCAAAAGGCATGACCAGCAATGATATAAAAACAACAAGAGTCTAGCATTGTGGAACACAATTCTTGAGTTGGAGTAGGATGCATGGATCGGAATGGGTGAGGCCACACAGAGACTTGAATATGAGGATTAGAATTTATATAATTTGTTGGTGGATATGAAGTCGATGGAAATTAGCAAGCATGTGGAAAATGGTACAAATTTGAACATAGCAAACACTGTTTAGGATAATCTCAAATTAATGGAGGCTGGAAAATGAGAGACTGACCAAGAGCAATGCAACACTAGACTAGAGGTAACAAAATGTGAATGAGATTATATTACAAGTCTCATTAACTGTTAGCAGCCAATGAATAACAATCAATGGTTTTGAGTTCGTGTATACAAATGTCTGCTTCCTGCCACTCAATGTAATTAAGAGTGCAGCATGCCTGTATGTTTACATCAAAATTAACTAGCACTGTTCTTAGGTGCAGTGTGCAATCAGATCAATTATTGCAACTCTTAACCATTGCTTATGAGCCCAGTGGATTCATGCCAGTATAAGACAAAGCTGCACAATACCATGCAAATTAAAAGATGTTTGTAGAAACACTTTTAAAAGACTGGGGCGTTCCAAAGTTAAGTTATGAAGCATAAACTGGCTGTATTGAAATATCTGGGAAAACCATTATACAAAATATCCTCTTAGGAGTTATCATTCCACAGCAGTTAATGCGTACCAATGATCCGGTTGGACTCTATGAACTCTTGATGGAATTAAGACATGACCATACTTATCATAGAATCATTGAATTTCTACAGTGTGGAAACAGGCCATTCGGCCCAACAAGTTCACACCACCCCTCTGAAGAGCATCCCACCCTGACTCATTACATTACCCCTGCATTTCCCCATGTCTAACCCACCTAATCTAAACATCCCTGGACACTACAGACAATTTAACATAGCCAATCCCCCTACCCTGCACATCTTTGGACTGTGGGAGGAAACTGGACCACCCGAAGGAAACTCACGCAGACACGGGGATAATGTGCAAACTCCACACAGATAGTTGCCCAAGGGTGAAATTGAACCTGGGTCCCTGGCGCTGTGAGGCAGCACACTGAGCCACCGTGCCGCCCCTGGTGAATTTTGTTTGAGAGGCACAACATAAGCTAAAATTATACGTTTAGCTATCCCTAGATAGTCTCCTTCCTACCATTATTACAGCCAGAGGGTTGTTAATCTATGGCAGTCATTGCCACAGAGGGCTGTGGAGGCAAAGTCATTGAACATATTTGAGATAGATAGGTTTCTGGTTAACAAGGGGATCAAGGGCTACAGGGAGAATGGGGTTGAGAAACATACAAGCCATGATCAAATGGTGGAGCAGAGTCCATGGGCTGAATGGCCTAATCCTGTTCCAATGTTTGGCCATTTGGCCCACTAAGGCTCCTTCATCATTTGATCATGGACCCCTTCTGAACTCAGTGTCTCTCTCTCACTCATCCTTGTTTCTAACTGTATAGCCAGGGATTAGTGCTGAGAAAAATAAAACTTCATAGAAATTTCAGTTCAAAGTAGGAACTTATATAGTCATGTCACTGCTAGCTCAACCTTGAAGTTATCCACTATGTTACTATTACCCATGTCTTTTTCCAAAAGGTTTTAAAAAACATGTGTTTAAATTTCATAAGCAGTTAAAGTAATACATTCCATACTCTGATAACCCTTTGTATTAAAAAGTATTTGTCTCATCTCTTCGATTCTATTTTTAATCCTAATCATTTAATCAATTTACTAATACCAATGTTATTTTACTATTTCTGTCAAACCCTTTCAACATCGTAATCATTCTATTACGTCTTCCTTGACATTCTTTATGCGAACAAACACAAATGCACCTTTGTAATTCGCTCATCGTGACTAAACAATCTGAAATCATCCTGACATCATAATGGTGAGCAAATCCAAATATGCAACTTTTCTGCAGCCGCAAATATCCTTTCCGTAATCGGGTATCCAGGCTATACAGGAACCTCTATCTACGATAATGTAAAACACTAACTACTTACATGCAACTGATACTAGGAATTGAAAATATTGCTTTAAATATCTTCATTCAATTGTTTTTAATTACGTTAAATTCCTGTTGTATGGAGGATGGAACCGACGTGAATCCTGCAAAGGGAGCAGCAAGGAAATGTAGCTCTAATCATTTCAGCTTTTGATGTTCTTGGGCTTGAAGGCAGTTCTAAAATATGTGTTGAACCTGACAAAGTGCACCACCAGGTTGCCTGGCATGTGCCACGAACAAAGGTGAGCCATTGGCTCCGTACGGTCTCCATAGCGTTGTGGCATTCAAGAGTTTGTGAAAACGTCTAAAAACTTTATATTTTTGAGCCGGAGTTTTTAAAATCTTAAGCCACTCATAATGAAATAGCCAAGTAGCTCGACTGTACAAAACAGCATTATATATAAAGAATTCTATAAAAAATTATAATATCTTACACAGTACAACACTTCAATCACCAAACTTACTCGAAGACAGTAATGAATTACCCCACCTTTCTCCAAGATAACCTTAAAAGCAATACAACAGTGGATACATAAAAAGGTTACACATATTTCTGCAATAGTGTAACAAATCTAAAGGACCGGGAATCGAATCTGAAAATAACGCTTCTTTGTTTTCTTCGTCTATGTAAAGCAAAACAGATCTCCACGCACATCCAATGCTGAGCAACGCCAGCTCAAAATGCTATAAGCATAGAATTAAACCTGCTTTTAATGAAATCATTCGAATTGATCGCCTGGACTGACACTTGTAAAATATTCCCAAATAACCAACTGGAGGAAAATGGTTCAGTTTGTATTGCTTGCGTTTATAACAAAGTGAACCAAGGAAACTCTTCAGATACGCAATACCGTAATAATGGCTCAGGTCACAAATTCACGAAACAAACATTTCAGCAGGTTTCTCCCTGCTGACTGTCCGATGTTCATTCTGGCACTGGAGATTACACTAGCACAAGGCTCAATGTCTTAAAACAATGTAGAATAATGCTGACAACAATACGCATCTATTGAAATGCAGAAACGAAAAATGCAGTATGTCAGTTAAGTCCCAGCTGTCAATGAAGTGAAAACTCTGTCGACTGTGCATCGCTCATTTTTAACCCGCACCAGGAACCGTACACGGGGTGCTGCTCCTCAACTGTTATCTGCGCGAAGATCGCGTAAATAAATCGGAATTGGAACATAAACTCACGGTTAATCCATCAAGCGCTGTCTTTCAAAGAATCGGGCAGACCGGTAGTTGGCCTCGGTTGCACACTGGAGATGGGAGGGGAAATCAAAACATGAAACAACGCTGAAGCCCTAGCGAGACTGTGCTCTAATTGTCCGGCTGGGCAGCTCGCGCTGTCCTGGAGTGTCCAGCTGAGGCTCGAGCCTCTATTGTCCGGCTGGATGGCTCGCGCTCCACGCCCCCCGGCAGCGTCCAGACCCCGCAGGCGCTCGCGCTCCCCCGCCAGTGTCCGGGTAGCGCTACAGAGAAAAGGGGCTCAACTCCCTCCTCAAGTAAAGGCAGTCGCGAGGGAGAAAGGTCAAGTCCGGGACAATGCGACACATGCAGCTTTGTCCTGCCACCCGATGTAAGTATTTACAGTCTCACATCCATCCTGGCTAGCTCCGGCACGTTTGTGTCTCTCCCTCTGACAGCTCCATCTGGCTTTCGCGAACCGCATGTATTTGAATGAAGTGCAAGTGCACTGTCAGTAACATGCGCAAAAGCCTTGAAAAGGGATGTGTGGTTTGCAATTAACTAGTGCCAGAGTCCCCCTACAACGCTTATTACGTCAGTCATTGCCTCCCACCTGCTATGTTTTTGGCAGGTCCGAGGTCTATTTTTATATTAGATATAAGGAATATGGGTTGAAATCTAAAGTTCGTCATGATGTAACATAATTGTTATACTAGCATCGCTTATTAATAGAAGGACAATCATGCGAATAACATTGAAATTGACGTTGATGAAGTACGAGAAACAAATAATTATTAGACTGCCAATTTCGCCGTTTGTAGTTTTTCCAACAAGAGTGACGCGTGTGAGAAAGCTTCAGGAATAGCTAAGATGGTCAATGATATATCTTATGTATTCTTTGCACATTTGTAACTTTATTCTTCTTCTGAATCCCATGCTAAAGTAGAAACACGTTAGGTCACTAAAATTCAGAAGGCTGTTGGCATGACTGAATTCCTTTAAAAAAAGTATTCCCCGAAGTGTTTGACAAATCGTGTAACTAATTTCAGACTAGTTACTTCTTTGTCCTATAACATGATAGCAGGTGTCATGTTGAAATATATAAGTTTATGTACTAACATTTCCTCTCGGAAAAAATGTATTAAGACGATTTCCATAAAGATATTAGTCCATTTGGAAGAACTTGCATTCATCTAGCATGATTCACAACCTGAAGGTGTCCAATTGCATTTCACAGTCAATGGATTTACTTTAAAGAGTAGTCTTTGTTTTTGTAAAGTTGTTACTACTGGAGTGTCACAGGGATCTATGTTAATTGCTTCGATGAGGGATAGAGAGTAACTTGACACGAGGACATAAAATGTCTGCACAGGAATTTAGATGGGTAAAGTGGGCGGGCAAAATTTTGGCAGATGGAGTATAATTTGGGAAAACGTGAACCTGTCCATTTTGACAGGAAGAACAGAATTTCCCAATCAACTGCAGTTAGATCACCCCTCATACCTCCATAATTATCAATGTTCAAGTTTAAGTGAACTTCATTAATCTTAAACTTAAAATACAATTCTGATATATAACAACTGTTCAAGGATCCTTTACTAAAAGATTACTAATTAGCTCTGTCTCACTTGCAATTTTAAATAATGGCTACCAAGAGAAAAAAAAGATAAATATCCACTTCTTTGACAACTTATGTATCGAATTTTTATTATTCTGTAAAATACTTGGACTATCATTGTTTCAAAAATAAAAATAACATTATTTTTCTGATAGAGGAAAATATGTAGGTTATGTTAGTTGATGCAATGCTGAAGTCAAGGATGCAATAACAAAATTTCAAAATACATAATGTAATCAAGCAAAGTTAGCAGGACTTCACGAAGAGGAAATCATGTCTCACAAATTTATTAGAATTCATTGATGAGGTAACAAGCAGGATTGACACAGGGGAGCCAGTGGATTTAATATATTTAGAGTTCCAAAAGGCATTTGATAGGGTACTCTGCATTAGGCTACTTAACAACACAAGAACTCATCGTGCTGCAGGTAGTGTGATAGTGTGGATAGAGGATTAGCTATCTAGTCAAAGACAGAGAGTTGGAATAAGGGTGCATTTTCAGGATGGCAAACTGTCGCTAGTGGTGTGCTATGGGAATCAGTACTGGGGCCATAACCGTTTGCAATATATATTAATGACTTGGATAAGAGAGGTGAATGGACTATTGCCAAATTTGTGGAGGACACAAAAGTAGGTGAGAAGGCAAGTGATGAAAATGGCACAAAAGAGTCCACAGAAGGATATATAGACAGGCTAAGTCTAGAAGCAAAAATAAAATGGGCAAATTGGCTATAATGTAGGAAATTGTGAGGCTTTGCACTTTGGCTGGAAGAACAGAGGAGCTGAATATTATTTAAATGGAGAAAAATTGGCAGAAAACTGCAGCACTGAAGGATTCAGGGGTCATCGTGCATAAATTACAAAAGCTAGCAAAAAATGTTCAGCAGGTAAAAGGAACATAAATGGAATATTAGCCTTTATTTCAAAGGGAATAAAGTATAAAAATAGGGAAGTCTTGATAAAATGATACAAAGCACTAGTTAGACCACACTGAGAATACTATAAACAGTTTTGGTCCCCTTTTCTGAGGAAAGAAATACTGGCATTGGAGGCAGTCCAACAAAGGTTCACAAGGTTGATCTCAGGTATGGATGACTTTTCTTATGAGGAGAAGTTGAATAGGTTGAATCTGTACTCATTGAAGTTTAGAAGAATGACCTTATTGAAACATGTATGATCCTTAGACAGCTTGGCAAAGTAGATGCTGAGACGTTGTTTCCCCTTATGGGAGAGTCCAGGACCAGAGGGCATAATCTTGAGACTAGAGGGTCACCCACTTAGAATAGAGATGAGGAGGAACTTCTTTTCTTAGAGGGTAATGAATCTGTGGAATTCTTTACCACAGAGGGCTGTCCAGGTTGGATCATTAAGTATGTTCAAGGCTGACAGAGACTGATATTTAATCAGTGAGGGAATCAAGTATTATGGGACTAAGTCGGGAAAATTGAGTTGAGAATGATCAGGTCTGCCATGTTCTCATTGAATGCCAGAGGAGACCCCAAGGCCAGAATGGCCTTCTTCTGCTACTACATATTTGGTTTAAAGGGAGAAGTCTGCTCTTTGGAATTGTTATGTAATTTTGAATACTGTGAAATTAACTAATGTACGACTTATTTCTTGTTTTCTGATAAAATGAATAATCAGACATTCTGGGACTATTTTTAATGAATGGAGATCTGAGCTTTCTTTCTCTGTCGGAAAATAATCTCAATATCAATTTCACTCAAATTTCACAAAAAAACCCAACAAGACATTAGGAATCCGACATTTTATGTAAGACTTCCCATAAGTGTATAAAACACTTTGAAACTGTTGCGTACCATTTAAATATGACAACAGTGAAATGATTGCTATTTCAGATGATTCTGCACTAGCTCAACAGGATGGACGGTCATGTTGGCAAGTATGAAAGCTGTAGGGAAGGGTGGTGCTCTAAACTGAAACTAAAAAGCTGTTTTTCAAGCCATGGTTGTTTTTCCTGAGCCCCAAAAAATCTAGAATCTTTTGTCTGAAAGCATTATGCAATACATTGTTTACTTTGTATGCTGGTAATCTCTCCCAATGTAAACAGGAACCCACCCTCCAGGAAGCCTTTCTCTCTCAGACAAAAATTCAGCAGGTCTGGCAGCATCTATGGGGAGAAAGCAGAGTTAATATTTCAGGTCCAGTGACTCTTCTTCAGAACTGATGGTAGCTAGGAAAAGGTTGGTATTTATACAGAAGATGGGGTGGGAGGATGGGGCAGGAATAAACAATAGGCAGAGATAGAGCCCAAAGAGAAAGAAAAACAGTTAGGCAGACAAAGGACTGGGTAAAGGTCAGTCTGGGAGAATGAATAGCTGCTAATTGGGGACTATTAGTAGCTGACAATGGGTTGTGTGGGGTAGCAGTCCAAGTGATGACAAAGCCTTTTTCTCACACAGTGTTTCAAAAGAAATCACCATAGCTACAAAAATACTTGCAAGTTATTCATCAAACCCATTCAGACACACAGAAAACCCATAAGCCCCTGTTTCAAATTCAAAATTCCAAAAACAAATTATATTAAAATATATATAAATCATACAACTAACAACACAGTAGTTTGCCCTCATAACTTACCCATTATGCCTCAGAATGATTTTGGTAAATCTGCACAGCACTCCTTCCAGGAAACATAAACTGAAACTGAGATAAATATTCACCAAATCAGTCAGCAGCTATGGGGAGTAAAACAAGATTAACATTTTAGACCTGTCACCTTTTGTCACTTCTTTTTTTGTCAAAAAGTAACAAATGTGTATCAGATTTTACATAAGCACAGAATTTGGAAACAGGCAAGGGAAAATTGGAAGCTCAGGATCATGGAAAATATTTACCCAATCTAAACCCCAATTTATAGGATACCACCTTGTGAGCAGTTAATATAGTATACTAACTTGGACCATTTAAGTCCAATTAAATCATTTTAATCTTCATCTGAAGGAACATTGTGTCCTTGGACCTAGCAAGGGAAGATAAAAGGTCAGACTTTGCATCTCTTGCATTTTTTATTAGAAGGTGCTGTGTAAAGCAGGATAGATACTGGGGTGATTGATGTGGACCGTGGTGTTGTAGAATGAACAGTCTCTTCAGGATGCTGAAATGGGAAGGGAGGCGAAAGGGAGGCAATAGATATTCCATTGAATTTAAAGACTGGTGTGATAGAAAGCAAAAGTCACTTTTCATTGTTTTGAAAAGAAGGCATGGAGTTAGGGCAGAAGAATGGGAAATGGATCAGAATTGGCTCATGACCCTGTGAACTACAGTGGAGAGAATCCTTGACTGAAAAAATAAAGAAGTGGAAAAGGTAGCATTGTCCGAAAAATGTGGCGAGATAGAGAAACTGGGAGAATAGAGATCTTGCAGGAAGCAGACTACAAGGAAATGTAATCAAATAGCTCTGGGCTTACAGTAGGTAATAGTTGACATGCTTAGAAGTTGAGATAACTAAGGCAAGAGAGGGAAGAATCTGAAATTACTCTTATAAAGTCAAAGGGGAAGTTGAAAGTTGGAGCAAGGAAAATGAAAGTTTACTGTACAAGTGAGAGCAGCTAATGGCACTGATGCAGTGATTAATGTACTGACAATAGAAGTGAGGGAGAAGACCTCAGATGTTACCTGAGACTTAATGCCTAAACCTGAATGCAGTACTCCAGGTAGAATCTGGCCAAATTAAGCCCTTCCTTTTGTACAGGTAGTTCTCCTATAATGCGGTAGTTGTGTTGTTGTGTGACCTCGCACCATAGAAAATCATGCTATAGAAAATTGCCATAGAAAATCGCTATGCCTGTACAGCAGAAAGTTTGCCTTATCCAAACAGCGTCCACTGTTCATCAATCGCATTGCAGCCAATTTGCATTAATGAAACACGTGTTATAGCAAAACTACCTTGTATTTCAACCCTCTTCAGTTAATTGCTAGCACTCAATAAGACTATTTGATTAATTTTGCACCTGTGCACTAGCTTTTACTGCTTTGTGTCCTAGATGCCCGAGTCTTTCACATGTCCTGGTCTCTCACCATTAAGAAAATATTCCAATCTTTCTTTCTCAAATCCAACATGTATAACCTAAAACTTTTCCATTTTGAAGACTGAAGTGAGCTAATATTAATTATTTTGTTGTACTTTTCAAATCTGCTTTTCCCCTAAAAAGATCCAGATTTGTTTATTTTTAACACCTTCAAGAAAACATGGTTTGTAAGTTTGCAGGTGATACTAAAACACGTGGTATGGTGGACAGTGAAGAGGATTATCTCAGAGTACAACAGGACCTTGATCAGATGGGCCAATGGGCTGAGGAGTGGCAGATGGAGTTTAATTTAGATAAATGTGAGGTGTTGCATTTTGGTGAGGCAACCCAAGGCCAGGGTTCCTACAGTTAATGATAAGGCTCTGGGCAGTGTTGGCGAACAAAGAGATGCAGGTGCACAATTCCTTGAAAGTGGAGTCACAGGTGGACAGGATGGTGAAGACAGCATTTGGCACACTTGCCATCATTGGTCAGAACATTGAGTATGGGCGTTGGGATGTCATGTTGTGGCAGTACAGGACATTGGTGAGGCCACTTTTAGAATACTGGGTACAGTTCTGGTCACCCTTCTATAGGAACAATGTGAGAGGGTGCAGAGAAGATTTATAAGGATGTTGCTGGGACTGGAAGTTTTGAGCTAAAGGGAGAGGCTGAATAGGCTGGAGTGTCAGAGCCTGAGGTGTGTACAGAACAAACTGCCAGAGGAATTGGTGGATGCAGGCATAATTACAACATTTAAAAAGCATCTGGATGGGTACATGAATAGAAAGGGTATAAAAGGTCAAGTGCCAAATGAGACTAGGTCAGGTTGGATGCCTGGTGGGCACTGATGAACTGGACCGAAGGGTCCATTTCCGTGCTGTATAACTCTTATGACTTTCATGCCCTTTTAATACCATGGATGACTTGAACCCTTTCAGATTCTTCCCAAAACTTTAATGCTAACTTACATTGAAAAAAATGGTGTTGTGTTGATCTCACATCTCAAAACAATAATTTCAGAGAAATGACAAAATATCTTTTTCCCTTCCAAGCACTGTTTTTATTAAACCCTTCCTGTAATTTCAATTTTATTATGCTCATTAGTTGCTAATTTGTTCGATAAATGCATGACCCACCGCATGAAAAATTTGTCCGTTTGGTCCCTTTTAAATCTTGCCCCTCTTGCCTTAAACCTATGTCCTGTAGTTTTGGACTCCCCTACCCTGGGATAAAGACCTTGTCTATTTACCCTATCCAAGCCCCTCATGAATTATAAACTTCTATAAGCTCTCCCCTTGGCCCCCGACACTCCAGGGAAAAGAGGTCCAGCCTTTTCAGCCTCTCCCTATTGCTCAAAACCTCCAGTCCCACCAACATCCTTGTAAATCTTTTCTGTACCCCCTCATGTTTAACAAAATCATTCCTATAGAAGGGTGACCAGAATTGTATGCGGTATTCTAAAAGTGGCCTCACCAATGTCCCATACAGCCAAAATATGACATCCCAACTCCGACACTCAGTGCACTGATCAATGAAGGCAAGCGTGCCAAACACCTACTTCACCACCCTGTCTACCTGTGATTCCACTTTCAGGTTACTATGCACTTGCACCCCAAGGTCTCTTTGTTCGGGGACACTCTCCATGACCCTGCCATTAGCTGTATAAATCCTACCCTGGTTTGCCTTACCAAAATGTATCACCTGACATTTATTTAAATTAAATGCCATCTGTCATTCTTCAGCACCCTGCCCCACCTAATGAAGTCCCATCACATTCTGAGTTAACCTTCTTCACTGTCCACTACACCACCAATTTTGGTGTCATCTGCAAAATTACTAACCATGTCTCCTGTATTCACAACCAAATATAAATGACATAAAGCAATAAATCCAACAATAATCCTTGTGATATATTGTTGGTCACAGTCCTCCAGTCTGAAAAGCAACTCTCTCCCACCCTCCTCTGTCTCCTACCTTCAATTCCTGCTATAGGAAAGATGCTGTGAAACTTGAAATGGTTGAGACAAGATTTTGGGGTTGGAAGGTTTGAGCTACAGGGAGAGGCTGAACAGGCTGGGTCATTTTTCCCTGGAGCGTTGGAGGCTGAATGGTGACCTTATAGAAGTTTGTAAAATCATGAGAGATCTAAGGGGCAACTTTTTCACGCAGAGGGTGATATGTGCATGGAATGAACTGCCAGATGTGGCAGTGGAGGTTGGTATGATTACAACATTTACGAGGCAACTGGATAGATATATTAATAGGAAGGGTTGAGAAGGGTATGGGTCAAATGCTGGCTATAGGGACTAGATTAATTTAGAATATCTGGTCGGCATGGGCGAGTGGGACTGGTGGATCTGTTTCCATGCTGTACATCTCTATAATGATGACTCTAAGTCAATTTATTATCCAATCAGCTAGCTCCCCTTGGATTCCATGTGATGTAATCTTGCTAACCAGTCTACCATGGGGGACTTTGCCAAACATCTTGAAGCCCATGTAGACAACGTCTACCACTCTGCCTTCATCAATCTTCTTTGTCACCTCTTCAAAAAACTCTCTCAAGTCAGTGAGACATGATTTCCCAATGTTCAAAGTCATGTTGAATATTCCTAATCAGTACGTTCCTTTCCAAATGCCTGTAAGTTCTATCTCTCAGAATCCGCTCTAACAACTTACCTACCGAAAAAATTGTGTAAAAATGTTTCTGCCACTCTATGCAGAAAGTTAAAATGCAGTATTTCTCCAATTTACAACACTTCAACAAGATTTAAATACTTGAAAATTATTTATTCCGCAAAAATAGAAGGGTAATTCTGAAACATTTACATGTTAAATTACCAGTAATTAAAGAAAAATTCTGGAAAGGAAAAACTAAAAATCATTGCAAAATTACAGAACTGTTATAATGCAGAAGGAGGCCATTTGGTCCATCATGTCTGCACCAGATGTCTGAAAGAGCATTATAAGCAAAACCTTCCCCTTCCTTGAACAGTGTATGCAATGGTGAGAAAATTGAGAAAATATGTTGAAAATATAAAAATCAAGTCCTCAGCATGGTTAAAAAAATTTCTATTTTCTCCTCAAAGGGGTTCAAATGATGACTCTAGAATTGCGCTATTGAGCAACGACTATTCTTTTCCCTGCCTTTGTCTTTCATTATAAGCAAAACTCACCTCATTTATAGCAGCCCCCGATTCTTCTCTCCTTTCATGTGAAACTAGAAAGTGTCAATTCCAACATGAAAGTCAGAGTAGTTTCCTGGTAGCAGCAGTTCACTGCTTGCTTATCTGGCCTTTTATCCAATTAAATCCCTGCATGCTCCATGAACACTGTTCTTCTCCAACCTTCATCCATAAAAGTCAGCATAGCCAAATGTCCAGCCTCACCAGACTGTCAAGGCTGCTTTTGGACCAATACATACACCACTTCAGCCCTTCAGGTCTTCACCTTGGAGCTCAGAGACACTGATGACTTGCACGCCTTTTCCAGGTCAGGGACACCCATCTGTGACAAAGAATTGCAGAGTGCAGGCAGAACGTAATATCAAAGAAATCTTGAAAGTCCTCTTAGAATGCATCAATGTTAATCAGCTTTTTCAGAGATGTGATTACACACCTCTGGAACAGTTGGGACTTGAAAAGGAGAAGATTAGTTCTTTTAAAAGCACCACTATCTTCTCTGACACACAATTTATGCAACTAAAGACCCTCCAGTAGAAACATACATTGAACAGTGACATTGTTGCCAAAAGACATCCTCAGCACAGAGCATCAGGAAAGGCAGTATCTCCTGACATCCACAACTTCAGGCAACTTTGCATGTGAGCTCAGCCAGGAACGCACATGTGCACAATTCTAGACCCACTACATCATCATCTCATGACATTGTTTGCATAAGCTACAGAGAGGAAATGCGATATTGAAATGGCGTTCAGCAGGTGTGAGATTGCTGAGTGGGGTGAAAAGGGCCAATGGCCCAGAAAAGGGATGCAGGGAGGGTGTGGAAGGTCACTCCTGTCATCCTGACCCTTCCCTAACTTCTCTCCTAGTCCTTCCCTCCCAGGCCTTCCCTCTCCAACCCCTTCCATTCAAAGATCCATCAACTTTCCAGTGTGACAATTAACTATCTGAATATTTCATCCTTAAGCAATAGACTTTGAACCCAATAAAGCCATCAGTCATTTATAAAATCAAAGTCTTGGGGCTAGATAGGATACTGATAAACCTTCTTTACTTATTTAATACAATTATTTGAAGAACATAACAACTGGGGAAAAAAATCACTTGGGAGAAGATGTTTTATAAGACAATATTAGAAAGGTTTAGCTAATATCATGAAATAAGCTTTGCCCATCAATATATAAATGAAGGGACTAACCAATGTTGTAATTTGTTCTGACCTGGCTCTGTATTTGTTACCAATGCTGTGTGAGAATTCTTTATTTGTGTATGTATGAACCTACATTAAACTGAACCTGGTGTCTCACAAAAGACCATGATACATTTCAGATGTAATGTAACCAGTTATTATGTAATAAAACAAGTTGCTGTTCTTCAATATTGATCCTACATTCTGCCGACAATGTCATGCGGGTATCCTTCCCACATCATTTCTGTACCTTAGTCAAATGCCAGCAGGAAGGATCGGTAGCAAACACACCAGATGACTCAGGTGGATATCCATGACAATCAGATATTAGATAGGATATCTATACTTACATTTGAAAAGGCACCAGCACTGGATCAAATGAATAGAAGAATACGGAGGAAAATTACAGTTAAAATTGTTGAGGCACTAATCATAATTTTCGAAACTTCCTTACAGTCAGGCAAAAGATGGACAATCATAAAGAATCTCTACAGTGCCAAAGGAGGCCAATCGGCCCATCAAATAGCACTGACCCTCCAAACAGCACTCCAACCAATTCAATTTTATTCTTACCTTAGCTAATCCACCTGGTTTGCATTTCCCTGGACACTACGGGACAATTTAGCATTGCCAATTCAATTTACCTTCACATCTTCAGACCGTGGGAGCAAACCAGAGCACCCATGCATACACGGGTAGAACATGCAATGTGCAGACAGTTATCCAAGGCTGGAATCAAATGCAGATCCTGGGCACTATGAGGCAGCAGTGCTAACCACTGAGCCAACAAGTCTAACAGGGGTGGCATATGTCCAAAACATGCTGTGTAAAAATAATCCCAACAACTACAGGCCTGTCACTTTAACCTAGTTATTTCAGAAACCTCTGTGAATGACAATTTAAGATAAGTTTATTAGTCACTTGAACAAATATGGTTGAATTAAGGCAAGTTGACATGGATGTGCTAAGGGCAAATCACGTGTCAGCAACTTGTTTGGAATAGTTTTTAAAAGAGATAGTAAAGTGGGTTGACGTGGTAAGACCATTGATGTTGTGCACTTGGACTTCTAAAGGGCATTCTGATCAAATGTTTCACAAAAGACGTGAGGAATATTAGACTTTACGGAATAAAATGGACAATAGCAAAATATATATATAAAATTAACTAAGTAGCTGGAAAAAGTAGTATTTAACAGACTTTTTTTGGACTGAAGGAAGATTTATATTGGATTATTGTACTGGTTAGTCCTGCTCTTCCTGATATATATAAATGACTTAGTCCTTTGCATACAAGGCACAATTTCAAAACTTGTTAACAAAATGAAACTTGGAAATATTGTGAATGTGAATAAGATAGAGTAGAGCTTTGAAATGACATTGACTGATTGGTGGAATGGGTGGGTAAATGGCAGATAAAATTTAATACAGAGAAGTGTGAAGTGATTCATTTAGGTAGGATGAACGCCGAGAGATGATATAAAATAAAGGACACCATTCTAAGCAAGGTCCAAGACCAAAGGGACCTGGGTGTATAAGTGCATAAATCATTGTAGGTTGCAGTACAGGTTGAAAGAACAGTTAATAAAGCACACAGCATCCTAGATTCAATTTACAGGAGTTTGGAGTACAAAGCAAGGAATTTGTCTTAAATGTGTAACTCTGTATGAGACTGAGCCAGAGTATTATTTCCAGTTCTGGGTGCCACACTGCAAGAAGAATATACAGGATAAAAGTGTACACAAAAGATTTACAAAGTAGTTCCAAAGGCAAGGAACTTCAGTTACAGTAGATGGAACGGAGAAGTTGAGACTGATATCCTTGGTGAAGAGAAAAATGAGAGGAGATTTTATAGAGTTATTCAAAATGATGAGGGGTCTGACAGAGAAGATGGAAAAAGACTGCTCCCATTTGTGCAAGAGGACTCAGATTTATGGTAATTGACAGAAGAAGCAAAGAATACATGAGAAGAAAATACAGCATGTGTTTAGGGACTAGAATACACATACTAAGAATGTGGTGCGGGTAGGTTCAATCAAAACATTCAAAGGCAGAATTGAATTATTATTTTTAAAGGAGCAATGAGCAGACCTACAGGGAAAAAGCTAGGCAGCAGTATTAGATGAACTGCTCACTTGTAGAGCCAGCATGGATACGACAGGCCAAATAGCCTCCTTCTGTGTAGTTATAGTTCTGTGCAACATTGGGTAAAGCCCATGTAGATTTATTGCAATATTTCATTGATTTTTTTTTTGACGTGGTAAGAGTATATAAGATAAAGAACATGATGAGACTCTGAGATAACAAGCGTGGGGCTGGATGAATACAGCAGGTCAAGCAGCATCATAGGAGCAGGAAAACTTGACGTTTCGGGCCTAGACCCTTCATCAGGGTCTAGGC
>JAHRHZ010000057.1:17858794-17872166 GCA_024137785.1 Ginglymostoma cirratum | reverse complement strand
ACCCTTCATCAGATGAAGGGTTTCTGATGAAGGGTTTAGGCCCGAAACGTCAAGTTTTCCTGCTCCTATGATGCTGCTTGACCTGTTGTGTTCATCCAGCCCCATGCTTGTTATCTCGGATTCTCCAGCATCTGCAGTACCTTTTATCTCTTAAAAACTGCATGCCCTGGTCTGTGAGTGTTAGTCACTTGATGTTCTAGTGTGTGGAATAGTGTGCTGTGAGGGTCATGACTTCAGGACAGATGTTTTAACAACTGTGCATTGCAGATTAAAAGATAAGATAATATCTCTTTCTCTCTGAGTGCTGCAAACCATGTCGATGCCAAAAAGATTCAGGATAAAATCATCTCAGCTACCTTGCAACACCAAGAATCTTGAAATGAACTGCTCAACTATAACATCAATGCTAAAAGACATCTCCTAATGTAGTGGTCTCAACATCCTATTGTTTACACTTTATAGAACTCAGAGACTAATCCATATATCTTTTTAAACTTTCATCTTGTTTGGACTCACCCTTCATTTCTGATCAGTGTGTATGCATGTTGTATTACTATGTATTTTTGCATTTAGTCAATAATAATTCACATTTTGATTACCACAAGAAAACCTAGTTAACTTGGCTCCTTCTCAAAACAAATTGATTTTGGGTGAAATGCATCCATAAGGGAAGGAATCTTCTTTAAAATTAATCTTCTTGTGACCAACTGGGAGAGGTAGGTAAATAAATAAGGGGAGCCAGTTCATCTCTCTTCATCTGGGAGCCTGACAATTTGGAGCTGCCCATTTAGAACCATAAAAAAACTTGGTTCAGGGACAAGTGATAACCCTTCAATGGAATGAACAAACAAATTCACTTGTTTACCACCGTCTTCAACAAGAGGCTGATTCTTCTCAGAGATAAGAGACCTGTGATGAAGATCACCATTTATACTGTCATCCATTTTAGTTGCATATTCATTCTCTTTCACTACTTCCTGAAAGAGTGATGCAGGACATAGAATGTTATCTTGTATCAGAGATAACAGGAACTGCAGATGCAATTTCTGATGAAGGGTCTAGGCCCAAAACATCAAGATTTCCTGCTCCTATGATGCTGCTTGGCCTGCTGTGTTCATCCAGCTCTACACCTTGTTATCTCGAATGTTATCTTGTGCCTGGTCACATTCATCTTTGGTTTACTGTTTTCCTGCTGCACCTAGCCTTTCCTCACTGAGAAACTGAAGATCTGAAATATCCTTCTGTTGTCCAAGGGATGAAATTTACGAAATTGGTTCACAGCATAACAAGTCAACTTCAGTGTCTTCTACAATTGGTAAATCAAGATGATTCAAAATCACAGAAGTTTCTCAGTTCAATAAAGAACAGTATTAATTCGGAATGGCAGACAAACAATCGGTGATAACTCACATTTCGCTGAAACATAGCATGCATTTGCTCTCACACCTTGAGGGGAATATCTCCTGCATCATAATGGAAGATGGTTTGAGAAATTCAGGCTTCGACCGTGGGTAGAAATCTAAAAGAATGCATAGGCCTGAACAAGTATCCAAGCAAAAATTAGTTTTCTTACCATTAACCATAATATCTCTTTACCAGTAATCCCCTTTGGAGTCTACCACCTCCACCAGGAAGAGTACCTTTTGATCTTCAGTATCATCCACTTCTTGGACAGTTGCAGATTAACACAGTCTATTTTTAAAGTTTTATCCCATAAGTGGAACTCTTCCGATGGTGCTTCAGCAAACCATATTAAATGCCTCTATAGCATGCTGAGCACTCAGTATTCAGACTGGGCAGGCGTGGTGGTGATGTGGAGTTTTCCTGCCACAACACTGACAAGCAGCAACAGAGATGACTGTACCCACTTCCCATTGTTTCTGTTTTCTGACTGCTACATTAACAACATTGATTGACAAGTTTCATTTATTCAGAATTGGACATCTGGCCCTAGAAACTAAACCTATTTCCTTGAATTAAAAAGACTGTTTTATTTGCAAAGTTTAGCCTGTCTGATGACCTGTAGTGATATGGTCAATGTAATGTCCTCTTTGGAAGGCAAAATTTCTGATAAAGTTTTACTCAACATCCAACCACAACATAATCCCTTATAAACTCATCTCTCAAATGTTCCGTGGTGATAGTTATGAGCAAGGCAGTTCTGGTCATTTATAAAAGATCAAAGAAGTCATTTACATTCTCCTCTCGCTTTTGTCCAGTTGAACTTTGCATCACAAACTATCGAAGTGTTAATGATGTCTTTCTATTTGGCAGTTTCCTTATCAATCCCTATCGAATTAGAGTGATGTGCACACTGCTGCCCATTGTATACAGCAGTACTCTACTCTGATCCATGTCAGGTCTCTGAGAATGTCTGGAGGTGGCCTGGTACCGGTAGAAGCAGCAGCAATGATTCACACAGTCTATGGTTTCATAGAATCAATAGTAAATTTGATGGGACAAAAGGGCCTGCTTCTGCACTGGAGGGATTCTATAATTCTATGAATTCCTACTGTGTGGAAACAGGCTATTCAGCCCATCGAGTCCACACTGTCGCATCCCTCTACCCTATCCCCATAACCCTGTATTAGCCATGGCTAATCCTCCTAATGTACACATCCCTGCACACTACGGGCAAGTTAGCATGGCCAATCCACCTAACCTGCACATCGTTGGACTGTGGGAGGAAATCAAAGTATCCGGGAGGAAACCCACGCAGACACAGGGAGAATGTGGAAACTCCACAAAGACAGTCGCCTGAGGGCAAAATCAAACCCAGGTCCCTGGCGCTGAGATAGCAAGGGCAATTACTGAAGCAGTGTGCCACCCCTTTAACCAAGGCCCTCCACATGATGTAAGAGCTGGAAAGAGGAATTTCTTTTTTCTGTGTAGGTTCAGTTGGTTGTCATCAGACTTCAACAGCAATCATTAGTTACTCTGATTATTCCCATGACCATTTCTTCTGTGTGCATTCTGCTGGGCTGAAGGCTTTTCACTCCCCCAGCTTTATCAAGATCAGCTGTAATCTCTTCCAACTTGCACGCAGACCGCATGTCATTCCTGTTACCCTGCACAAATACCACAACTCAGTTCTGCATACTTTTGACAGACAAGGAGTTGTTACCATATTGGAACAAATGGATGAACATTTATTAACTATATGCATTATATACAGAGCATGGTTCAACAAGAATTCAGTTGAACGCTCTTCACTCTATGCCTAGTTTTATGTCATCTGACATCACTGATGATCCAGTCTAGCTATTAGCATGTGGCCATTAATTCCACATCCTGCAAACCACAGTTATTCCACAACTAATAGGGAAAATTTCAATCCAAATATACAGCAAAGAAATGATGATTTGATTTGTACTGTCTTTAAAAATAAACAATTCTCACCCAGTGTCAAACAAGGATAGTTGAACATAGGGTGTATAGTGAGTTGTTAGGATATTAGGAAAGTACAGGAAGGATAGGTGATAACGTAAATGACAAAAAATAATCAGAATATAAAGAATTAGAGCATTTTTCAGGCTAATGTTTACCATTAGCAATTTTATTTACTAATTTCAGATAAATAAATGAATGATTCAACTTAAATAACAGATGGACTGTCATTCAAATGTGTTAAAATTTGCAACTCACATTCCCAATAACTTCATTCAAACAAATCTGTTACTTCTACAGATTGTGCAACATGCCCGTCAAAGGTCCCATCTACACCAACTAATCTGAGCAAAGCTTCACCCTCCTTCCTAAAAGATTAACTGGGTAAAACTTCAAGATATTTAACTAACTGTATTATTTATTCATGATGAATTGGCTTCTTTGGTTGACAACAACTCAAGAACCTTGTGTGAAATACAGTACAACGTCATTGATATTTTATGTATTCTTACAACTCTCATTCCTGGTTCTAATCAGACCCCAAATTTGCTTTGCAATTTCTCTCTCAATTTTTCTCATCTATCCCATAATACCCAGAGTCACACTTCTGGCTCTACTGATCCCTCCTAATTCTATTTCTAACCATTCTTCAATTTAGGTCAATTTAGTCAATTTAGGTAAAGGGGAAGTACAACGAGATCTAGGTGTTCTTGTACATCAGTCAATGAAAGCAAGCATGCAGGTACAGCAGGCAGTGAAGAAAGCTAATGGCATGCTGGCCTTCATAACAAGAGGAATTGAGTATAGGAGCAAAGAGGTCCTTCTGCAGCTGTACCGGGCCCTGGTGAGACTGCACCTGGAGTACTATGTGCAGTTTTGGTCTCCAAATTTGAGGAAGGACATTCTTGCTATTGAGGGAGTGCAGCGTAGGTTCACGAGGTTAATTCCTGGAATGGCGGGACTATCATATGTTGAAAGATTGGAGCGACTGGGCTTGTATACACTTGAGTTTAGAAGGATGAGAGGGGATCTGATTGAGACGTATAAGATTATTAAGGGATTGGACACTCTGGAGGTAGGGAGCATGTTTCCGCTGATGGGTGAGTCCAGAACCAGAGGACACAGTTTAAAAATAAGGGGTAGGCCATTTAGAACAGAGTTGAGGAAAATCTTCTTCACCCAGAGAGTGGTGGATATATGGAATGCTCTACCCCAGAAGGCAGTGGAGGCCAAGTCTCTGGATACTTTCAAGAAAGAGATGGATAGAGCTCTTATAGATAATGGAATCAAGGGTTATGGGGATAAGGCAGGAACAGAATACTGATAGTGGATGATCAGCCATGATCATAATGAATGGTGGTGCTGGCTCAAAGGGCCGAATAGCCCACTCCTGCACCTATTGACTATTGTCTATTGTCTACCCTCAAACAGCTGATCCCAATCCACATTCCCCAGCTCCAGTCAAATTTTGCTATAGTTGGCCTTCCCCCAATTCAGCACTCTTCCTTTAGGACCACTCTCATCTTTGTCCATCAGTATTCTAAAACTTACAGAATTGTGATCACTATTCCCAAAGTAATCCCCTACTGAAACTTCAACCACCTGGCCGGGCTCATTCCCCAACACCAGGTCCAGTATGGCCCCTTCCCGAGTTGGACTATTTACATACTGCTCTAGAAAACCCTCCTGGTTGCTCCTTACAAATTCTGCTCCATTTAAACCCCTAACACTAAGTGAATCCCAGTCAATGTTGGAAAAATTAAAATCTCCCATCACCACCACCCTGTTGCTTCTACATCTTTCCATAATCTGTCTACATATTTGTACCTCTATCTCATGCTCGCTGTTGGGAGGCCTGTAGTACAGCCCCAACATTGTTACCGCACCCTTCCTATTTATGAGCTCTGCTCATATTGCCTCACTGCTCGAGTCCTCCACAGTGCCCTCCTTCAGCACAGCTGTGATATCCTCTTTGACCAGTAATGCAACTCCTCCACCACTTTTACCTCCCTCTCTATTCCGCCTGAAGCATCTATATCCTGGGATATTTAGTTGCCAATCTTGCTCTTCCCTCAACCAAGTCTCAGTAATATCAATAACATCATACTCCCAGGTACTAATCCAAGCCCTAAGTTCATCTGCCTGACCTACTACACTTCTCGCATTAAAACAAATGCATTTCAGATGACCTGTCCCTTTGCATTCATCATCTGCTCTCTGCCTACTCTTCCCCTTAGTCACAATGACTTCATTGTCTAGTTCCTTACAGGCTTTAGTTACTACCTCCTTACTGTCCACTAACCTCCTCATTTGGTTCCCATCCCCCTGCCACATTAGTTTAAACCCTCCCCAACAGCATTAGCAGAAGCAGCCCCTAGGACACTGGTTCCAGTAATCTGAACTCTATTGGCTCTGGGCCTTCAGCTTCTCCTGCAGACCCAGCTGATGCCCCGTCTACTCCTTGGCTGACAGCATATACGGTACGCCTTACCCTCTAATTTGTCTTCGTTAGATACCTTTTCTCTTGGCTGAGTTGTACCTGGCAATTTTGGACAATAGGACTTACTCGCTTACACATGTGGCACTGGGTTTCTTGAGTCCAACACGTTGACTCCTTTTGGCCACTCTTGCCATATCAGCAGCATTCTATAGATAGTATCACAACCTGCCAAGATTCCATTGCTTGATGCATCCAGGCGTCATCAGCTTCACTGGCGGCCAACTCCATTGAGGTAGCAATTTCAAAAGTTCCCTTGTAATCCAGGTTTATCCTTGTTAGTAGCTTTCATTGGATGGCTTCTTGTCAGAGGCCACAATCCAAGCGTTCCCACAAGGCGTCTTGGAGGAACCCTCTGAATTCACAATGTTCTGTTAACTTCTTTAAGGTGGCCAAAAATTGGGTGACAGACTCTCCTTCATGCTGTATGCATTCGTAAAAACGGAACCATTCTGTGATCATCAGTAGCTTGGGTGTGAAATAATTTCCTAAAACTAGCTCTTGGAATGTGGATTTCTCTGGTTGCACCAGACTCCTTAGAATCGCAAAGTTCTTGCTCCCAATGGTATTTAAGAAAACCAGTACCATGATATCCTCAGCCACTTCGTTCACCTTTAAGAATGAATTAAAGTGTACTATGCATAATGTCCAATTGTCTAACTCTTCATCAGATGGTCCCATCACTTCAGAGAAGCCCTCATTTTGTTCTCCTACCACCCGAGTTTAGTGGCCATTCATAGCTTGAGCCCCGTTAGTGAATGCTCCAATGCTGGCTGCTGCCTCACTGCTGTTGCTGCAGCCTGAATACTTTCATGTCCACTGTCTGCGATGATTTTGGTAGCTCCTGGGTGCATACTCTCTTCTTCAGCCATCGACCAAAGGTCCCTCATGACCTCCAGTCTCAGCCCATTCCCCAGTGAGTATCTTCTTTTCGGGCAGTGATTGCAGCTTGAGTCCCCTCGCCACCTCTTCCGTCAACACTACCATCTTATTCCCATACCAAAATTTTTGAAGTCCAAGTGATGTCTCCTCCAGACAAAAAAAAAGTGTTTACACACAGTTTGTGGGTTGGATCCACACTCATTACTAGTTATTAAGTTTGTAATTTTCTGGACTAGGAATTATACACAAGGGAGGCACAGGTAAAACTCTGAACAAGAACACTTTAGTTCAGGTACTCACACCTCCACAGCGAGTACTGGACTGAGCCCCTGGCGCCACCCTTGGAGGTCACCTGACCAGCTCTCTTAAAGGGGCAGCACCCCAACTACAGATGAATATATATATAAAAACATAAACTTAGCAAAGGAACATAGCCTTGGTTGTTGGGGGTCATTCATCGCGGGTCCAGGACATGTCCACAGTTCCTCAGAATCTTGCCCTCAACCCAACCATCTTCAGCTGTTTCATCAATGAACTTCCCTCCAACATAGGCAAAAAGTGGGAATATTCCCTAATGATTGCAATAATGTTCAGCACCATCTGTGATTCCTCAGATGCAGAAGTAGTCCATGTCCAAATGCAGCAAGACCTGGACAATATCCAGGCTTGGGGTGACACAATGGAAAGTAATGTTTGTGCCATCACAGGTGCCAGGCAATGACCATCTTTGATAAGACAGAATCTAATCATTATCCCTTCACATTGAATGGTATTGCCATGATGAATCCTCTACTATCAACATCCTGCAGTTGCCACTAACCAGAAACTGAGCTGGGCCAGACATGTAAATACTGTGACTACAAGAGCAGGTCAGGGACTAGGAATTCTGCAGCAAGTAACTCATCGCCTGACTCCTTAGAGTTTGTCTACCATCTACAAAGGCACAGATCAGCAGAGTTATGAAAAATTACCTGCTTGCCAAGGTGAGTGCAGTTCCAACAACACTGCTCCATGAAGAAGCCTGTTATCTTGATGAAGTTATATCCATACTTTACCTGCTTCTCTTTGATCAGAGAGAAGAAAATGAACTGGAAGATGATTCAGGTGTCACCTCACAACTACTGGCAGTGCTGTGTTTATCATGTTTTGAGATTATGGCACTGGAGGAGGCCCAGGATGGACATGTCATCAAGGGAGTGGGAGGGTGAGTTAAAATGGTTGGTGACTGGACGGTGTTGTCATTTGTCAAGTACAAAATGACAGGAGTTCACCTGTACATCCTGCAACCTGGCCTATTGTATCCATTGCTCCTGATGTGGCTTCCTCTACATCGGTGAGACTAAGCACAGACTCGGGGACCATTTCATGGAGCACCTGCGCTCCTTGACCTGACACAATCTGTCCATCTTCTCTTCCAACTATCTGCCCCACCCATCCCATTGACCAATCCCCACCACTCCCTACCTGCTTCCATCTATCACCATCCCGTCTACCTTCCCCCAGCTCCACCTCTCCTTTCTCTATTGATTTCCCAGCTCCCTTCCCCCTCCCCATTTCTGAAGGAGGGTCCCGACCCAAAACGTCAACTTTCCTGCTCTTCTGATGCTGCCTGATGCTTGTTCCTCCAGCTCCACACTGTGTTGTCTCTATCAGGGAAAGAAAATTTTCCCTGTCCAATCTTTCTAAGTGCTGCATTATTTTGTATACCTCAATTAATTAACCCCTCAGCTTCTTCAGTCTTAAGGAAAATGGTCTTAGTCTATCCAGTCTTTCCTCATAACTGCAATTTTCAAGTCCTGTCAAGGTTCTACTAAATCTCTTCTATACTCTCTCTAGACCAATTATGTCCTTCCTAAAATGTGGTGTCCAAGACTGTACGTAGACTCCAGCTATGACCTATTTAGTGTCTTATATAGTTCCAACATTACATTCCCAACATTGCATTCAATATCTCACCCACAAATAAAGCTCTATACAGTCCTTTGGGAAGAAAATTAAATGTTGCTAATCTCTGCTCAGTATGACAAACAAATAACTAAAGATATCGTCTCAAGTATGTCCCCTAGATATATTTAGAGTGTCTGATATTTTCACAACTCATCAATCCTGTGACTAGTTTAAAGATTTATTTTGTCAAAGCACAGCATTGCAGCACCATGACACCCCAACTGTATATTTAGTTTTAATCTGAAATAACTTGCTTCTGGAGTCCTCAATCCTTTACAATTTAAGATTATACTGACACCAAGTCATCCACAGTTTCTCATTATTGATCTTTAGTAATTTAAGAACCTCAGTACATCTCCACTGACTCTTTATCAAGGACACTGGAGAATGCTGGCATCTCTCCTAACATCAACGATAGAACATTTTAGTGCAATATCTGATGTCTAAAATTTGTCAAAGCCAAGCTCTCTTCCTGAAAATCTTTTTGTTGTCCATTGTTTTGAATCACAGAATAAAATAGCGGCATAAAACATTAAACAAAAAAAAGCAGAAAATGCTTTTACAGCTCTTCCTTGACTATCTTCAGTGTTGTTGTTCCAATGGGTGAGTTTGGATATCTTTGCAAATTCTAGAAAGAAACTGCAGTAAGGTTGTTGTGTAAGACAAGCAAATAGGATACTCACTTACATGAAAACACTGTCCTTGCTCCCGATTATGTCATAAATGACATCAGTAGCCCACTGGCAAACATTCGGCTCACAGGTCTTCTGGGTTAGTATCCAGTCATCTTTCAAATGTAAGTCTCCAATTTCTCCACGGAACAGGACCCTGCACATGGTAATCTGAGTATTAGAGTGGTACAACTGGAAGCCAAAGTGGGGTCAGGAACTTAATATCTGGATGAATTCCGGATCATGACTTTCAAATGCCCTGCTCACTTGATTCTATTTTTGAATGTAAATTTCCTGTTTGAACAGAAGAACTTGACACTAATTAGTTTCACTGAATGCCTCCAACTAGGCATCAGCAGCAAAGGCAAGCACCAACCATGTTGCAGCCTGCCACTGCCTTAGCAAAGAAAGCAGACAGTTCTCAGAGTGTCAACAGCATAAAGCCATGAAGTGGAGTGTGAAAACGAGACACTACACATGAATCAGCATAGGATACTTGAGGGTCGAATGATCTTAAGCACTAAAGGACAACTTTTCTGCTGTCGCACAGTGAACTTGACAACTGTGCATTAATGTGCACCAGGGTGTTTAATGCTGATCTCAGCATTACAAAGCTCCTAAAGAAAATTAATGGACCTTTAGTTGAAGGTGAGCAGCTTTCCTCGCTTCCTCTCAATCCCAAGAACAAATTGAAAATTGAAGACTGTCCCAGACTTGCTGACATCCAGAGTGAATATCTAGAACCTAAATTTATACATTGTGTGTACATAGAAAATAAAACACTATGGGCAGAATTTGCCCAATCCCTGAATGACATGGGCAGTGTTGAGTCGATTTGGAAAATATAGCGAGATCAGAAAAATGGGATTCTTGATATCTAGCAAATAAAGTCTGATTTTCCACCCAAGGTTTTAATGGCAAAATGAGAACCTCACTAATCAGTGGCAAGAGGCCTATTTGCAGGCATTTACATCTCATTATTATCTATTCTTGCCTCATCAATATGCCGTTTACTATTCTCCCATCTGGTGGAGAGAAACCAGACTGCAACATGAAAGCCTGATCAGGTACCCGGTGGCTCCAGCTCATTGGCCATCAGCTCATCTTGGCCAGCAGTCCTCAACACGTTAGGCCATGTTCCATGGGCAGTGACAGCGTAACCATCTGCATTTCTCATCCATGGAGGTTATTATGGACATGCACCAGCTTTCCCACATCATTATAGCTTATCTCTAACTCACTTATGATATACTTCACCACTGTAAGGGAGATGATGGCCTAGTGGTGTTATTGCTAGACTATTAATTCAGAGACCCAGGTAATGTTCTGGGGACCTGGGTTTGAATCCTGCCAGGCAAGTGGTGGAATTTGAATTCAACAATGTCTACAGTCTAAAGATGACCATGAAACCATTGTTGATTGTCAGAAAAACCCATCTGGTTCTCTAATGTCCTTGAGAGAAGGAAAAGTGACATCCTTACCCAGTCTGGCCTGCATGTGAACTCCAGACCCACTGCATGTGGTTGACCCTTAACTGACCTCTGGGCAATTAGAGATGTGCAATAAATACTGTTTTATCCAGAAATGCCCACATGCCTTGAATGAATAAATAATACTGTACTTTGGCAGTCAATAACACCTTTCATTGTAATGCTTCTGATACACCATCTTGAATGTAGGGATAGGTACCAGCTCATGCACTGGAGCAGAGTGCACCTCAGGACTGTATGTTCGCTCTGTAATCACTCACTGTCTTTGCAACTACATGGAAGCACATAACATCTTTGTCTTGCTTTGCCTTGTCCTTTTGAACTTTGCTGCCTCATCCAGATCTTACAGGCTCACAGTACATCTGTCTTACTTTGCCTTTTTGCTCAAAAGCAAATTTGGACAGATTGTCATGTTTATTAGCAGCAATCAATCAATGGGTGGACTTGTCGCTATGCTACATCAATGTCACACCCACACGATATGCCAGCAGCTTACACAGAAATCACACAGCATGTACTTCAACTCTCACAGTCTAATAGGAGTACTCATCTGTCAGGTCCCTCCCACAGACAGTCAAGTGATCATTCAATCTTAGTCCAGGGGCTTGAACACATTCAACACATCTGAACAACCCAATTGGCAGACCTGATGGGCTGAATAGCCTCCTTCTGTGCCATATATTTCTGTGATTTTCCAAAATAATTCAAATAAAAAATGAACCAATAGCAATACCTCCCTTTTGTGGCAAGGACCATCAATGTCACAAGGATCACCTTACAGCAAAGCAATAGTTTCTGTCTTGGAACAGCTTCACATATAATGAGAACCTGTACATTTTTTTTTGTTAACAGTTCCAGAGTCAAGTTAGGTGAAAGATGCAAGGTCACAGCACAGGTGAATTAATGCATACTGATTTTTGAAACTTTAGGAATATGCAAAATATATATATATACTTATTTTGTATACTATGAAATAATTATAGTAAAATACACTCCTGAAAGAAATATATTTATGACATTTTAGTTTTGAACCATAACATCTTTATCCAGGTATGATACCTATCCAAACAAATTACAGGCAATGATCATCTACAAGGAAAGAGAATCTAACCCATCACCTCTTGACTTCAATGGCATGGCCATTATTGAATCCTCCACTTTCAACATCCTTGGGTTACCGTTGCCCAGAAACAGAATTGGACTAACCATATAAATCCAACAGCTGCTAGGGCAGGTCAGAAGCTATGAATCCTGCAGTGAGTGATATATCTCCTGACTCCCCACAGTCATCAATCACAAATCAGGAGTGTGATGGAATGCTCTCCACTTGCTTGGATCAGTGCACCTCCAACAATGCTCAAGAAGCTTGACACCATTTGGGAGAAAGCAACCCACTCAGCTGGCACACTGACATCCACAAACATTCACACCATCCGCAATCACCAATGCTCAGTCACAACATTGTTTACCATCTACAAGATGCACTGCAGAAATTCACAAAGGCTCCTAGATGGCAGCTTCCAATGATTACTACCATCTAGAAAGACAAGGATGGCAGTTACAAGTTTCCCTCTAAGCCACTTGCCATCAGGACTTGGAGCTATATCACCATACTTTCGATGTTACTGAATCAAAATCCTGCAATGGTTTCCCTACTAGCACTAACTCTAACCCTACCCACAACAAATGGACTGCAGTGGTTGCCACAATGGTTGCAGCTTGCCACAACTTTCTCAAAGGCAAATAGGGATGGGCAATAAATAGTGGCCCAAACAATGTTCCCCACTTCCCATGAAAACAAATCCCATTTCAAGATGTAAGTCTTTCAAAGGTACTAACAATTTTGCAAAGATAATAAAAGAAGCTTCATGAAGAAGTAATAGTTTTCCATCATAAATTTCCTAAAATGTTGTCTTAATGTAACTGAAGCTAAAATCTCTTAAATTCTAAGTGAAGACTTGATGTATTATTAAAAGCTATCTGTCATTGATAATGATCTCCACAGGTCATCCACAGTAATGCTTTTGGAACTGCACTAAAAGTTTTAAAGGTATACAGATTACATGAAAAAAGTATTTGCTCATTTTCTTTTTTGTTCAATTGAGAGATAATTTAAAAGACCTGTTCTTTATTTTCTTTACAAAGATGTTGTATTTCAGTGACCTTACACCTATCTTTGAAGTAAATTATGTCATGATTGTGTGTACACAAACAGTTTAGGATAATGATCTATCAAACATTCTTCCATTAACTGTGCTTTCCATTTCAGTGATTAGATGATTACACAAACAGTGTAAGAAAAAAATTGCCATTTGCAGATGAAGCAAATAAGTGTGATGGAAACGGCCATAGACTATGCCTTCAGATGATGAGATAAAAGGTACTGCAGATGCTGGAGAATCCGAGATAACAAGCATGGGGCTGGATGAACACAGCAGGTCAAGCAGCATCATAGGAGCAGGAAAACTTGACGTTTTGGGCCTAAACCCTTCATGAAG
>JAHRHZ010000057.1:17804040-17858394 GCA_024137785.1 Ginglymostoma cirratum | reverse complement strand
CTTCATGAAGGGTTTAGGCCCAAAACGTCAAGTTTTCCTGCTCCTATGATGCTGCTTGACCTGCTGTGTTCATCCAGCCCCATGCTTGTTATCTCTTGCCCTCAGATGATGGCTGGTTTGTCCACTCTTTCAGTACTTTCTGATTTTATTTCATGTCATTTATTATGATAATATTAAATGAGGAGAGGTGGTGTTGAAGTGGTAATGCCACTTGACTAGCAATCCAGGGCTTAGGTTGATGCGGTGGGGATTGGGTTTGAATCTCACCATGACAGGTGGTAATTTGAATTCAATAAAAGTCTGGAATTAGAAGCTAGGCAACCACTGTTAATTGTCATTAAAAACCCATCTGGTTCATTTATATCCTTTTGGGAACGAAATATATCATCTTTACCTGATCAGACCTACATCCAGACCAATAACAATGTAGTTGACTCTTAGCTACCCTCTAAAATGGACCTAACAGGCCACTGGACAGGCGATAAATGCTAGCTCAGCCAGTGATGCTCATATCCTACAAACAACTAAAACAAATCTCCTTTTACCCCGTTCCTTTGGGATGTTGCTCCATGGGAAATGTGCTCTTACGAAATTTTGCTCATCTCTCTCCTGAAAGGAGAACTCCTAATTTTAAAATAGTGCCCCTTAGTTCTGGACTGACCAACAAGAGTAAACTTCCTTCCATGTCCATTTTGTGAAGACCATTCAAAATCTCATGTGCTTCAAACAAGTCACCCTCAATTGTGATCAACTCCAGTGGCAAAATGTCCAACCTACTCTCATAATAGAACCTACTGATTCCAGGTATCAATCTTGTAAACCTCCTGTGAACTGCTTCCAGTGCATTTACATCCTTCTTTAAATAGGAGACCTAGACTGCACACAATATTCAGGATGTGGTTGCGCCAATACCCTGTATAACTTATTAAAAAAAACCAAAAGAACTGTGGACGCTGGATATCAGAAACAAAAACAGAAATTGCTGGAATAGCTCAGCAGGTCTTGCAGCATCCTTGTTGGCAGAACCAACAGAACCCATTTCTGAGGAAGGGTCACTGGACCCAAAACGTTAACTCTGATTACTCTCCACAGAAGCTGCCAGACTTGCTGAGCTTTACCAGCAATCTCTGTCTTTGATCCTTACTTTTATGTTCAATTATTCTCAATAAAGGATAGTATTCCATTCGCCTCCTTGATTGTGTGCTGTGCCTGCATTCTAGCTTTTTGTGACTGATGCACCAGAACACCTAACTCCCTCTGTGTCTCGGAATTCTACAGTCATTCTCCATTTAAGTAAATCTCTGCTTTTTATTCTTCCCGACAAAGTGAACAATATCATATTTTCCCACATCTGTCAGCCAGAATTTTAACTACTCACTCAACCTATCTACAACTACTTCATGTTTTCTTCACAACATATTTTTCTGTCTTGATGTCTTTTGCAAATTTAGGTGCCACATCTTCATTCCTCTCATCTAAGTCATTGATGTAAATTGAAAAATGTTGAGGGCCTGGCATAGACCCCTGCCATATTCCATTTCTTACATCCCGCTAATCAGACAAAGATCCATTTACGCATACTTACTCTCTTCTGCAAGCCAGACAATCTTCTATCAATGCTAATATTTTACCTGATATTGTGTGAGCTTTAATTGTCTGAAATAATATTTGATGTGGCACCTTATAAAATGCCTTCTACAAGTCCAAATATAATATATCTACAGGTTCCCTTCAATCCATAGCACATGGTATTCCTTCAAATAACTCTAATAATGATTTTAAACATGATTTGCCTTTGATGAAACTATGTTGACTCTTCCTGATTACCTTGGATTTTCCTAAGTGCGCAGTTAAAATCTCTATAAGAATCAATTCTGACACATTGTAACAACAGATGTTATGCTTGCTTGTATAGAAGGGTTTTATTTACCACTTTGCAGTCCAACAAAACCTTTCCTGAACAAGGGAAATTTTTGAAAATTAACACCACTGCATATACCATCTCACTAAAAACCTCTTTTATACTCTAGGATGAAATTAATCAGAATTCAGAGTGTTGTCAGTCCATATCTTCATCAGTTTGCTATTACCATTTCCCCTGTGTTCGTAACTTAGTTAAATTCCTCCTCCCTTCCAACTCCTGATTTAGATCTATTGATGGAATGTTTTTTGTATCCTCTACGGTGAAGATAGAAGCAAAATATTTGTTCATTTCATCCACCATTATCTATAATCAATTCTCCATTCTTTCTGTCTGGAGGACCAGCACTCACTTTATATATTCTTTTCCTTTTCAGATCCCTTTGTTAGAGGACCTATTGACAATTTCCACTGATGATTACTTCCCTCTTTTATTCCTGATCTCCAGCCAAACCAATTCTACATTGTGATCTGCTGATCCAAAGTCATCTCTAACTACTGCACACAAATGCCATCCTTGATTAATAGTGCTACCCTCCACCTTTACCCAGCTTCTTTTTTTTTGAATATCAATTACCTCTCAATATTGTATACCCAATCCTTGCCATCCTAAAGAGATGTTTGTAATGGCCATCAGATTGCATTTATTCACATCAATTGTACTTTCAATTCATTTACTTTGTTCATTTACTTTGCATTCAGATACAGAACCTTTAGTTTTGTATTTTTTTTTATCTTTGTAGCATCTATTATTGTTTGGTATTTTCCTAAGGTTTTCTCTCTGCCCCTTCTTGTCTTTTTCTGACCTTCATTTCCCATATTACTATTCACCTCACTCACCTTGTCCCTACTCTTTGATATACCATATCCTTCCACATTCTATCCTTTGCCCCATTATTTAGTTTAAAACCCTCTCTACATCCCCAGTTGGGTGTTTCACAAGAATACTGGCCCCAGCATGGTTCAGGTGTACAGATTTTGTTTTCCCCTGGCAATAGTGCCAGTGGCCCATAGACTGGAACCCACTTCCCCCAAACTAGTCTTTGAGCTCTATAATAATATCTAATTTTATGGCCTTATGCCAATTTGTATGCAGCTCAAGTAATAATCCAGCTTTTATGAACTTTGAAGTTTTGCTTTTCAATTTAGTATCTCATGCCATATACACGACCCTGCGTAACCTCTTTCCCAGTTTTATCTTACATTGGATCTTCCCCTCCCACTGCAAGTTCCCTTCCAACTATGAGCAGTTGTCCTAAACCTTGATAGCAAGTAAGCAGCACTGCTGCCTTGGGTCCCATTCTTTGCAGCAAAGAATGGTGTCAATCACCGTCACTATACCATCACCTATTACTACTATATACCTTGTTGCTCCCTGACTTAAATGATTTTGTACTATGCTGCCATAGTTTGCACATCCACCCTGCAGCCACAGTTCCCATCCAAATAGGCTGAGAGAAATTCAAATCTTTTGGACAATTGCAAAGGTTGATGCTCCTCTAACCTACCCACTGGGTCCCTTTCTTGCTTCACCCACCATCATGTTTTCCTGCCCCTGACTATGATCAAATCAGAGGACACCATCCTAAGTGGTGTGACTGCCTCCTGGTACAAAGAATCCAGGTAATTTTCCCCTCCCTTATGTGTCGTGATGTCTGTAGTTCAGCCCTAGCTCATAAAGTCTCTAGGTTGAAGCTACTGAAACATCAAGCATATACTGCAGACATGTCTGCCCAGGATCACATTGGTGTCCAGAAGCTTCCACGTGCTGTAGCCTTGATGCATCACTTGCATCACTATCCTGAATGTGTTTTAATCTTTTAATTATATTAAACACTTATATAGCCTTTTAAATAATTTATTAACTTTACCACCAATTTGTGTACTATGTTAAAATTTAAGAATCAATTATAATCATCTCTAGTAACTCAAACACTGTATCTGACTGCCTATCATAGGGTAATTTTCTTGTCTGCTCCTGTTGCTGATGCTGACTCCTGTCCAGGGATCCTCACCTTGCCTGTTCCTCCAGGCATCTGACTCCAACAAATTGGGGCCTGAGTTCTATGAAGATTTTTTTTGATGCTGGATTTGTGGATTCCTGATCAGGTTCATAACCAGAAGTGCCTTTCCACAATATTTTGCACAGAATTCATCTAAAGGTAAAGCAGGTAATTTTTAACACAATCAAGGTCAGAAAAAGGGCTTCCAACTCTGATTGGAATATCTGTGCTAATCTTTTAAATGCATAACTTACTGTGGTGATGCTTGGTCATTTGGAAGGAATGGAGTTGGAGTTTACGGTGCTCCATGGACAGTCTAGCAATTGGTGAGGGGAGTGTTGTAAAATTAGGCACCACATTTTCTGTGCCATTCCCAGCAATGACTCCCACTCCACCGCAATTTTACCTTGGGGTTGAACATCATGAGATTTGCCTGCTGTGGATCTATTGTAGCCCGCAATGATAGCAGGAGAAGTCCATGCATTCACTACAGCCTGACATATTTCACCGGTCATGCTGGTAGCCAATCAGTTGGTGGATATATCCTTGACAGGTCCCATTTGCCAATCAGCGAACTCCTCTCTCTCTTGGTCTTCTTATCCATGTGTTTCCCTCCTCTTCTGCCCTGTCAACCCTGGGCCACCCAGACCCCCCCACACTGATCTGCTGACCCAGCCCTGGTGAGACCCTGAACTTAGTTTTAAGTGCAAATTTCTATTGTAGAAACCTTTTTTAACTAGATAGTCTACAGTCCCAACAGTGACCACTACTCGCAAGGTTACTGCTGGAACCAGCGAGCTGCTGATTGACCAGCAATACCTATAGAAGGCACTCAATCCCTTTGAGTGTAGATCATCACATCAAGCCAACTAATAATCTGATGACCATTAAATGGATTTGCTGATCAAGCAGAGGCAGTCTCATCTCCCTCCATTTATACCTGGTTGCCAGAACCCCATATGCCCCTGTAAAATTCAGCCCATTCTGTTTGATGTTGCACTTTGTTATAACATGAAAAGCACAACATATTCTTTATACTATTTCATTGGTTTCTATGACATTGTTCACTGACAACATTTTTTAAGAAATCTGTCTCTGGGTTTACCAACTTCTTTTGTCTTTTTGACTATCGCCTTGAATTTAACTGCAGACAGGTTTTGATATGGCCGAGGACTTCAGAGAGGAGAATGAATGAGTGCCAGTGAACATAAATAAACAGTGGAGGAGCTACCATCGATGTTGGAGAGGGGACCTCCATTACCAGGATGACCTGTAGCAACCTACGGTTATCTGGTCAATGCTGCTTGGTAGAAGCGTAAGCAGTGGGGACCTAACTAGGTGACCCCCTGCAAACCACTCCCAGGCAACAGCTAGATTTACAACTCACAAACAGGCAGTCTATTATTCAATTTGACTACCTCTCCCTGCTGGGCAGGTAGCATCTGTCAGTGATGATCCACTTCCTGGAAGATTGCAGTTAGGCAGAAATGTGACTGAGGACCCCATGCCGGGATATCTGAATTTCCTCCCAGTCCTGCCTTCAAGCCTTCCCATGTGGGGCCAAGAGGATTTTGACCAAAGTTACAACAATCCCGATACAGTAATAGTTATGTAAAAAATTAGGAATTCCTTCTTTATCAGTACATGAGCTAACAACTAATAAAACCCACTGGGATAACAAGAAGTTCGCTCAAGGCTGATGGTTAAAACAAATAGAGGTACTGCAATATTAAATAATTGACATACTGCACATCTATTGTTTTATTTGTGCCAATTTCAAGCACAAATCCAGGTTCTCAGCTTATCTATGGTTGCTTGTCATCACTTGCATAATTTTGCTATATTAATTGAAACTTCCATGTTCTGGCTCAATCTAAATGTCAATTAGATTGTGCAGACACAAATTAATACACAGCATTGATGTCATTGCCTCCTATGCACCATCCTTGTAAATACATTCACAGTTCAGTTACTATCAGGGTGAGTCAGAACATCCAGTTGACGTTTCAAACATCATCCCATTAACAATAAAATAAATTCATAATTCAGGATGGAGCTGACCATTTGAACTTCCTCCCCTAAGTGAAACAACCCAAGAAAAACATTAATATAAAACAAAGAGCTGCAGATGCTGGAAATATGAAGTACAAACAGAAATTGCTGGAGAAACTTGACAGGTCTGGCAGCATCTGTGGAAGGGGAAACAGAGATAATGTTTCAAGTCCAGTGACCCTTCTTCAAGAAAAACACTAAATGCGTTGATACACATCATGAATTTGTGCCAGCATGGGATATTATGATTGCTCGAGATGCCATCAAAACTGCAGTCTTTCCTGAGTGGCTGACAAAACACTACCATGCTAGATAATGTTTTCTAAGCATTGAAGAGCTTGATTGGTGTGGGTGGTTGCACACTTTTATTTACATAATGCCTGAAATACATTTGCAGCTGCATCAACGCAGCTTAAAGAATGTAAGTATATCATTAAGAATATCACACACCTTTTGATATCCATTATAAATTATTATAGATCCTTTATAGTGCACTCACCAAACTAAATACTGCCCAAAGATTGTGAAGGTAAATACTGTGGTGATTGGAAGGTGGGCAACCAGGTGGACCTCACAGAATATGAGTTCCCTGATTGGGGCTGGTAATCTGGTCCAACCAGGGAGCCCTGGCCAACAGATATAAACAGGAATGTCAGGAGTTCTGTTCACTCTAGGAGTCAGCTCTGAATGAGCTAGGTCAGTGTCATGTATAATACACATAATAATAAAGGGTGGCTTGGGTCTTCATGGAGTTATTTCAGTGGTGACAAGAGAAAAACACACCCCTGAAATGATTCGCTTGCAACAGTTTTATTGAGTTGGGGTAAGTATTTCTGGCATCACATGGCTACTTGGTAAGCTTGACTCATTTGATCCTGCCATCAAAGACTGGGCTCAATATGTGGAAAGAATGCATTATTTTTTTCAGGTAAGAGACACTGGGGCAGATGAAAAGGAACGAGTAATTCTCCTGACAGCTTGTGGACCCACAGCTTTTTTGGTTGTTAGAACCTTAATATTCCCTGAGGCACCAGATACTAAAACCCTTCAAGAATTGATGGATTTAGCTAAGGAATATTACAAGCCCAAGACTCCTCTATTTTGAGACACTATCAGTTTTATATGGCTGTTCAAGAAGCAGGGGAATCCATATCAGGATTTTTGACGAGGTTAAGGCAACTGGCAGAAGCATGTGATTTTGGTTTAATCCTAAATGAGATGCTGACAGATTATTTGGTATGTAAGATTAACAATGTGATCATGCAAATAGACACTACAACTAGCTTTGTCATTAGAAAATGCAGCATGTGGAGCTCATGAGTTTCAGGGTATTCTCGCAGAAATGGACACCCTAATCAGGCCAATTGAGGTTGGGGAACACCACTTGAGTAAAGACATTTGCATAGCCTCACTCAGGACATATCCTGAGCAGACAGACTCCAGATCAGCCCACAGCAAAACCCCAAAGCAAAACCAAGCCTCAGCCAAACAGTTAACATTTTTTTCAAGGATCCAGGCCAGCAGGCCAATTATAGTTGCTGCCAATATGCAGACTTAAGACAGTGAAAGAGTTCCACTGGCCTTGAATTGAGTAAGAGAACTCATAGGCCGGTATCCAGGAGAGTGAATGTGTTGGAAAGTCCTCCTCCACCTGGTTTGGAACAGGCAAATTGCTCACAATATCCAAATCAGAACCGATCAAAATAAACATCTGGATAAATGGTCACCCAGTTCTAATGGAGGTTGATACCAGTCTTTACCAAAATTCCCTCTGGATTCGAACCCTTAAGATTGTATAAGACCTCAGCCAGGCTGAATCCCTATGATGGGGATTCTGGTCTCTCTTGTGAGAGGCAGTTGATTCAGTTACCACAGTTTGTAGTAAAAGGCTCAGGCCCAAGCTTGATAGGGCAAAATTGGTTGAGAAAGATTCAACTTGATTTGGTTCAACATTTTTTGATTAGAAATTGGCTGCTTGAGTGAAGTTCCTATTGAATACACAGAAGTTTTTCAGGAAGGTCCAGGGACTAGCCACCTTACATGTTGACCAGGAAGCAGTTCCACAATTCTGCAAGGCCCGCCCAGTGCCATTTTCCTTACATGCAAAAGTAGAGGCAGAAATCAGGAGGCTGGAAAGCGAAGGAATCATCAAACCAGTACAGGTTGCAGAATGGGCAGCACCGGTCCTACCAATTCTGAAGCCCGATGGGTTGGTTTGCCGTTGTGGGAATTCCAAACAAACAGTAAACTGCTTTCGCAGCTTGATAAATATCCAATCCCTTGCATAGAGGACTTATACACAGGACTGGCAGTGGGGACTATCCTTCACGAAGCTGGACATGAGCCATGCTTAACTGCAATCGTGGCTAGAGAGGGATCCCAGAAGTACGTCACAATTAATACCCATTAGGGTTTGTACCAATACACAATGCTGCCATCTGGGGTATCTTCAAGCTTGTGCCCTTTTCCAGCAGATAGAGAACATATTACAAAGTCTGCCCCAGGTTGCCATTTGTCTGGGTGACGTGCTATTAATCAGGAAGACCAATAGCAAGTTTTTAGAGAACTTGGGCCTTGGTGTTTAAACTTTTAAGCAAGGCAAGTGTATGCCATAGGAGGGAAAAGTGTGTGTTCCTGGTACCCCAAGTGACCTACTTGGGCTACAGGGTCAACAAGACCAGGCTAAACCTGTTGGAAGGTAAAGTGAAGGCAATCAAAAGTGCCCTAGTTCCCACATCTCTACCAGAGCTTCGGTCATTCCTCGGATTAGTGAATTATTACAGGAAATGTATACATAACCTGGCCTCCATCCTGGCACCCTTACATCTGGTATTGAAAAAGGGTCAGCCTTGGAAATGGTCTCTTGGCAAGATGCAGCCTTTCAGGAAGTGAAGAAGCAGATACTGCCATCTAAGGTGCTGGCACACTACAATCCCAAGTGAGATGTTTTGACATGCAATGTCTCCCCAAACAGTTTCTGTGGCTTAATATTGGCCCAGTGGAGAGGAATGCCTGATAGCGTGTGCTTCCCAGATTTTGGCTGATGCTGAATGAAGAAATGCCCGAATAGAAAAGAAAGATTTGGCAATCATCTTTGGTGTGAGAATGTTCCATCAATACGTTTATGGACATAAATTTGAAACAGTAACAGGCCACAAACCCCTGATAGGAGTAATTAAAGAGAACAGGATCATGCCACCTATAGCTTCAGCAGTGGGGTCTTATTCTGAGTGCGTGTAATTACAAGTTGGAACATTGTCCAGAGGGCAAATGGCAAATGCAGAAGCCTTGAGCCGCCTCCCACTGGTGGATACACCACTGGTGTGCCGCCACGGGAAGAGTCCATTCTGATTTTCAACTTTCTGGACATGCTTCTGGTCACCACTGACAATATCAGACTGTGGACAAATGAAGACCCCATCCTGGCAAAACTAAAACAGTTGGTGATGGGGGAAACAAAAGGGCCATCACAACCCGAACTGACACCTTTCTGGACCTGGAGAGACCAGATCACAGTAGAGGACGGCATATTATTATGGGGAGCATGAGTGATTATCTTGAGCAAAGGTCACCACCAGATACAGGCTGACCTCCAACAAGTCATCCAGAGGTTTCCAAGAGGAAGAGGTTGGTGAGAGGTTATGTCTGGTGGCCAGGATTGGATGCAGACATAGCCACGAAGATGTGGCAATGGTCACAGTACCAAAATGGACAAAAATTACCGTCAGCAGCTACCCCACTTCCGTGGGAATGGCTGTGTAAATCCTAGACTCAGTTACACATTAACTCTGCCAGTCCTTTCATGGGCTCAATGTTTTTAGTCATTGTGGACAACCTTTCAAAGTGGTTGAACGTGCACAGAGTTAATTCATCAAACACAGGGACAATGATTGAAAGGTTGTCAGCATCTTTTGCAATGCACAGATTCCTGGAGGTGTCGGTCAAAGACAGTGGGCTATCATTTGCCAGCAGGGAATTTGACTATTTCCTGAAGCGAATGGCATTCGGCATGTGAGGGCAGCTCCATACCATCCATTGTCCAATGGTTTGGTGGAAAGAGCTGTTCAAACTTTGAAGGCAGGCTTAAAGAAACAGCCTACAGCTTCACTCCATACCAAACTGTCCCGATTCCTCTTTGATTATAGAACCACACCTCATGCAACTGCAGGGACAGTTCCAGCAGAATTGCTAGCGAAGAGAAGACTCCACACTAGGCTAAACCTGATCTTCCCAGATCTGGTGGGGGGAAGGATGAAACTACATCAGGAACACCAATACCCACACAGGATTCCTCTAGGCGAGAGAGGCAGTTCACTTCAGGGGATGAAGTTTGGTGTTGAAACCATGCGAATGGCCCAGCATGGGTGTGATACATGGTTCACATGAGGTCAGGTCCTGTGAAGTACAAAGTTCGGGTAGGAGAGGGAGTCCTGAAAAAGCATGTGTATACATGAAAGCTGCAACCTTATAAATGAGACAGAAGCAAAATACATCTGGCGCTTAGAACATCTGGCAAGGCTGTCAGACCACCTGAGTTCTCCCTCCCTATCTAATATCGAAGAAACCTCCGAGGATGAGATGGACATGGCAGATGTCACAGCCTCAACGCTGTTACCATATGAAGAAGATTAATTTCGGCCATGATGTTCTGGGGGTAAGAGGTGGGCTACAGTCTGATACATGCTGCTAATATCCAAGGCAGGGTCAGATCAACTGCAAAAATGCATCAGGAGAAGCTATGGGAAAAAGAATGGGTCTACATCCTAAGACTTAGAGGGGAAGGGATGTTGTGATTGTAATGAAGTCACCCAAGTGGACCTCATAGAATATGAGTTCCCTGATTGGAGCTGTTAACCTGGTCCAATTAGGGAGCCCTGGCTGACAGATATAAACAGGAGTGTCAGAGGTTCTGTTCTCCCTAGGAATCAGCTCTGAGCTAGCTGGGTCAGTGTCGTGTACATTGCATGCATAAATATAGGGTTTCTTGGTGATGGGATACCAGCCTTCATGGAATTTTTTTCAAATACCAAAACTATGTTGAAAACATGAAACTATGAATTGCAAGCGGTGCATTTTGCAACTCATGGAATTTCATATAAAGGACGGAAAATCCTGGAAATGCTTAGTGGTTCTGGTGGGATCTGTAGAGAGAGAAAAACAGATTTATTTTCCAAGTTGGATATCTTTCATTAGAAGGGTCAATGAATGGTCAAAACGTGAGGCAGAAATTTCCCATTACTCAGTGGTGAATTTGCACGTAGATGTAGAGGTGTAAAATTCCTTGGATGAGTTATCCTCATCCTTTCCCACCTTCAACCAGGCTATAGTTTACATGGAGGTGCGTGAAGCCTAGGGTGGTTCACCTGACCACACCCCAATTGAGGTCCTGAAGACCCTTGATTGGCATATGAATTTAGGGCAGTGAAGAATTCCAGCAGATCACCCTGCTTGGGTCTTGGGCAGGAAGCAGGGTGGTTCTCTTTTACATTTCAGGTGCCCTTACCCACCCCCAACGCCACCACCACCACCACCCTCTAGGCCAACCCAAGTGAAGGACAGAAGTCCAATCTCCAGTCAGTTGATATTCTTGAGGGAATAAAATGGCTGTTATCCAGCTGTGATCACAGGAATACATTCTCACCAAGTCCTCAGTTGGCACATGGGAAATACTGCCACCCAGAAAATCCTATCTATCAACTCTCTCCATAGAACCTCCAAGGATTGTTATTATAGTGACAAGAATGTCTACTTACTAACCACTTGTGGTTGCAGTGAAGTGCTGCCAAAAACTCTTTTTGCTGTGTCACTGTAGAGTCTTTCAAATAGTTGGTGATAAAGGATTAATTATAAATAAGTATCAGAGATAAAAGGTACTGCAGATGCTGGAGAATCCGAGATAACAAGATCCGAGATTTCTGATGAAGGGTTTAGGCCCGAAACGTCGAGTTTTCCTGCTCCTATGATGCTGCTTGACCTGCTGTGCTCATCCAGCCCCATGCTTGTTATCTTAATTATAAATAAGTCTGAGCAGAATGAGATCTTGTCTTAGAAAATAGGATACAGCTATCACACTCAATAACTACATATGGGTTACACTAACTCTTTGTAGGAATAGTAGGGAAACACATAATTAATTTAGTTTCATTATATAATCAAACTATGTTCATTGATTAAGTATATTATTCTGCTTAACTATAACCCATGTAGATTTTACAACTTGAATATCATGTGGCTCTGCTTAGGCTCACTTGACGAAGTAATAAACCATAGGATTTTGAACAGAATGAGGGTACCAATATGTCAGTGGCCCGTTGAGTTGATTTCCATTTCACAGAGCCATATCATGACAAAGTGCAACTATCAAGGCTGAATAGTGTAAATTAATATCTCCCGAACTCGTTAAATCCTTATTGGACAATACAGTAAGGCAAGGAGGGAGTTGTTGGGAGAAGAAAATCATAATAACAGCTGTGTTCCACACTGGCTTTGTTTTCATTTGTAATATCTTGAAAATGAAGCAATTAGATTTGACATAATATAATCTTTGTATTCAAATTAACTTTGTAACAATGTGTGTTTAAGTTGTAACTTCATAATCCGTTAGTCCTTTATTACTCAAGACTATATATTGAACGAATGTATAAGGACATCACACCACTTCAGACAATCCCTATAACAATTATTAATATTAATGCTTTGTAATCTTGTACTGGATATTAGTGAAATACAGTGGATGATGGAAATCTGAAATAAAAACAGGAAATTTGGGAAATACTTGTTTTATAAGGTAGTGGATGTGAGGGTATATAAGATATAGAATGGTGGTGATCACATTTCTGGAATTTTTTTTTCACTATGTTTTTAGACTGAGACGAGTTGTCGGGTTTACCAGGAACAGGCTTGTCATTTATGGAATAATGTTTATTCAAAGAAACATAATAAAGTTAAGTAAGTATAGCAATGATTTAATTTGAAGTTAATGGTTTACTATTTTTATAATTAATATTTGATGCAGTGAAACAAACACAATTAACTACCAATTGAACTTTCTGGTGAGATATTCTGTTAGAAAAACTTAAAAATCAATTACTGAAGCTCTGTTTTCATGAATAGTTTTATTATTTGTTAACAATAGATTGGTCAGCCTAAGATCAGTATCATATTTTCATAAAGTCCAGTAACATAGCCATGATAATAGGGAAGAAACGTCGGTTTCAATTTTAAATTTCACTAGGTAACTGAATTAGTTTGACCAGCAGGTCTGTCATTCTTGGAATGTTTCCAATAATGATGAGAATATCTTCTTCTGCCTGTTCTTAGCCCCTGATTTATTACAGAGGGACTGTTGCTAATAATCCAAAGGCAGATGGAAAATAAATATAAAGTCAACTTTTATCAGTCATGAAAATTTAGTTTATGTCAATTGAGGTCTGTCTTGTTTGGGTAATTATAAAGAACATAAGCAAGGCAGAATGTTGCTAGGACACAGGCACCAAAATGATGTAAGATTTATTGAAGACCATTATTGTGAAAACTATGGGCACACTTCTTCCACTACATAACTACACAGTCATGCTCTTAAAAAGAAAGTCAAATTATCATTTGACAATTTGAGATTATATCCAATCACCCAGTGAAGAATCCTGGACATTCATTCAAAACTAATGTGTGGTAACCATTATATACAGTTTCTTTCTTTGATGATGTTCTAGTATATAATTGTTTGTACTTGTTAATTATTAGATTGTTGTAGGTATAAGGTCAGAATTCTTTATACAGTTCCATGTTTCTCAATTAGTATTCAAACTTAATAAGATATGTCCATTAATTTACATTAAAATTGAATTCAGATTTTTTAATGATTCAGTAACTAATCCACCAGACAAAATTTGAAATGCAATTGATACATTTGCTCTGAGGACTTTGCAACAAAATTAAAACACGAAAGGCGATATTTTAATTAATTTATCAGCTTCTTTCTTTGCTCCACATTTACTATTCTATATGTTATTTCTTCTCCTTGAAACAACTATTCAATTCACTGTCTCCTAGTTACCTGGTGCCCTAATTACATGCACGCGTGCATACACACACACACAGCAGGAAATGGTACACCTACCCTGAAGAAGTTACCCTCCTCCCTCCGGACAAACCTCAGGGAATCTCTCTTCCACTGCAACTCTCCATCCCCGCCTCTTCGACTTGTCTGCCTCCTCTCCACCTATCCTCTCCTCTATCCATCCTCTATTCGCCTCCCCCTCTCTCCCTATTTATTTCAGAACCCTCTTCCCCTCCCCCATTTCTGATGAAGGGTCCAGGCCCGAAACGTCAAGTTTTTCTGCTCCTATGATACTGTTTGACCTGCTGTGTTCATCCAGCCCCACGCTTGTTATCTCGGATTCTCCAGCATCTGCAGTACCTTTTATCTCTGATACAATTTTAACCCCACTGCGAAGCCTCTTCTAAGGATGCCTACCCTGAAGAAGTTACCCTCCTCCCTCCGGACAAACCTCAGGGAATCTCTCTCCCACTGCAACTCTCCATCCCTGCCTCTTCGACTTGTCTGCCTCCTCTTCACCTATCCTCTCCTCTATCCGCGCCCCCCTCCCTATTTATTGCAGAACCCTCTTCCCCTCCCCCATTTCTGATGAAGGGTCTAGGCCCAAAACGTCAAGTTTTCCTGCTCCTATGATGCTGCTTGACCTGCTGTGTTCATCCAGCCCCACGCTTGTTATCTAGGAAATGGTACACAAGTTGCTTTCGCCTCAATCTGAGTTACTATGTGTTTTATTGGATGTTCATACCAAACCTGGTCAGCAAAATTTAACGAACAGCTAAAGAATTACAGAAAGACCTAGGCAATATTTGGAAGTGGGAAGGATTCTGTTAGATGACATTTGTTACAAGTAAATGCAAGATTTCAAACATTAAAAGAAAAAAAGGAGACTGTCTTATTTAAGAAACTTAAGAAATGGCATTGAAGTAGTTTTTTTTTGAAAAAAAAGCTCTAAAATGCAAACGAGTGATGGAATTACACCAACCGTGTGCAGTCACTGCAAAGCAATAATTAACATACAAAACTGAATAAAGGTTGCTGACTCTTTTCCCAGGAGCTACCTTGCCCTCCTTGCCCAGAATCAATCATTCCCTACTTCAATGGTTTAGCATCCCTTCCAGAATCAAGGCACAAATCTACCTTGGCTAGAGTCCTCCATCAGCATGTTCCCAATCTGAATGAAAATAAACAGGTGGTAAGGCTGTTGGTGACATCACACACATGCTTTGGCATTAAAAAACCCCTCAAAGATGGACAGGATTGTAAACACTAGTGGAACATTAAATTATACAGGCACATTAACAGATTTAATTAAATGGCAAAAACTGTGGCAAATCACTTTTAATGTTGACATGTGAGGTCATCTACTTTAGATTTCTAGAGGACAGAATATGTTGCTTTCTAAACAGTGATAAGTTAGGAACTGTGGACACACAAAGAGATGTGGGGGTCCAGGTTCTTGGATTGGTACTTAGATTATTATAATGGCCTGAACAGGTTCAGGAAATAATTTAAAAAACTAATGGAATTCTGGCCTTTATATCTAGAATATTATAATGCAAGGGGAAAGATGTTGTGCTTCAACTGTAAGGCCAAACCTTCTGGGCATTACATATGAGGAACCGACGCATCGGCTTTAATTGGAGTGTAGCACAGCGTCATAGAGATGTACAGCATGGAAACAGACCCTTTGGTCCAACTCATCCATGCTGACCAGACATGGCCCATATTCCTCTAAAGTATTCCTGTTCATATACCCATCTAGATGCCTCTTAAATGTTGTAATTGTGCCTGCCTTCACTTCCTCTGACAGAATGATATAGTGATGAGTTATTTTACAAAGACAGATTACAAAAACTAAGGTTGTATTCACTGGGATATGGACGGAGTGATTTGTTTCAAGTGTTCAAGATATTACAAAGAACAGAATAATTAGAAATTATTTCTACTGTGAGAGTGGTTTAAAGCAAGAGAGAATTGTCTATAAATTACAGTCAAGCTTTTGGGAGCAAAGCTAGACTTTGAAATCAAAAAGGTAACAGATCCTTATGAGTCTCTTTTGCAAATGGCAATCAATACTAAGTCAGTTAATTTTAAATCTAAGATTGCTGGAAATTTTTTAATAAGGGTAAAAGAGATATTGAGCGAAGGCAGGTATTTAAGTCGAAACTGGATTAGCAATGATCTTGATGAATGGTGGAACTGGCTCATTGATAAATGGCCTACTTCGTTGTTCCATTATTTTATCATGGTAAAAATTGAGTGAACATCATGGAGAAACAGTAGTAAGGTTAATGCTTATTGTCAGAGAATGGAGTTCACATAGTCCTTTGTAGCACCTCATGCTGATTGGTTGGCAAGTGGACTCTGATTGGTAGTGATATTGCTAACAAAAGTTCATGAATTAGATGCTGACTGACAGCTAACTACCAAGTTTTGCTTGAATTCACATGAGGCAGGTTGACTCTGACTCACAAAAGCATTCATCTAAAGAATAAACTAAAGAATGTCACTTATTTTGTTCGATCCACACAGGTGCAGTGTACTGATGTTCTTTCTGTCTGAAAAGAACAGGGCCTTGTTTGTTACTAATGTAGTTTCCAGTACACACAAGTGTACCACACTGTGAGTTCAACTAAAAGTCTTAAATTGGTTGTCACCCTAATTTTAGCACATTAAAGATTATTCAGCAAATGTTGTCTAGTTGCAGAATCACATTAAATGTTGGACAGAGTTTAGAGCGTTGCAGGCATGAATTGTTTGGGCACAGTCAGTATCTTGTGTGTTTAGAACTTTCAGGGCTGCATCTCCCTAGGTGGGTGCACCAAGTTAGGGATTTTCCCAAATCTTTCTACAGGAATTAAAAGGATGCTATAATGGGGAAGGGAATGTGCAATTCCAAAGGCGCATGATCAAGATGAGTTGGGAATGCACCCTCAGGCAAACCTATTACATTTTGCTCATATTAAAATAATATGGTGAATGTTGGTTGATTTAGTCAAGAAATACTAATACTGGGAAATGGATTGGCTAAAGTGGGAAATCACTCAGCATCAGCATCAAGTCATTCTAAGAGATGCATCATACAACAAGCTTCAAAACAACATTTCTAATTTTTCTCATTGGTTGCTTTAGCTGAACTTCAGAACAACTACACCATCACCGTACATCCCATGCCAAATATCATGGGAAATATTTTACTAAAATGGCACTTCCATACAGAAATACTCAACATACGCCACAATAAAAGCATGTGAAGAAAAATGAACTTCACATGTCAAATACTAAGACTGTAAGTTAGTACTGGTACCTATTGGACCACCAATCCTTTTGTATAATTCTTTCTTACTCTAATGTCATCTAATAGATTTTTAATAAACTTATAGCTACTATATATTTTACAGAATATTCCTAGTTTATCATCAGGCAGATGTCTTCATAGAAATAGGTTGAAACTAGAGTCAAATTTTCAATAAAAGCAGAAGTGATAAGTTGCCACATAAAAGCAGGTGATAAGTTGCCACATAAAGGATGTTGACCACATATGTATTTCTCCCATCATGTTTAATTTACCAACTTAATTTATCTTTCTCAAATGCAGACACACAAAATCAATTTATGCATTCATAAATTATAAATACTCATTACAGGCCATGAGTTAATTTATATCAAATAACCATAGCACAGAAGATAATTGATGGCAAATCAGTTTCTTGTTATACACGTTTCTAGAAGTCACCATAATTTTAAGATCTATTTAATATCTTTTTCCAAATTTTCTGTATTTTACCCATATTTTATTACGACCATGGAATGAGATTTCCCTCTGAATTGCAGGTGCACAGCACACTTAAAGACCAATTCCCTGCAGTGATGCTGGGACAGTAGCGCCTAGAGACAGTATTTGCATAGTGCATAATTAGGCAGGTAATCTGATACTGATGCAACAAACTGTGCATGTAGTAAACCAAGCAATTCAAAGGCAAACATTTATCACTATTCCCGTGGGAAGTAAACAACACCATGATTGTCCTCTCTGTCGAATGGAGCATGCACTTGAAGTGTATAGAATGGGGCAAGGGGTAAGGGAGACAGAGAATGGATAATAGGCAGATTTGAGCCCAGCTGTTTCCGACAGTCATAAGTGGCAGAACTTCAAAACTAAGATGGACTGTGTCTGCAGGAACACCATGTACAAAGCTCTGGATAAGGTGGGGGGAAGATCATACCAATGCTACCCTCATCCTAATGGTCACCTTTGCATGAGATTGTATCAAGCTGTGCATACACCCTCAGTACACAAACACCAAGTGTCACTAAGTACTGAGGTTCTACTTGTCCCCTGTGTTGTGAAGAATGGGCCTGGCCTCATTGCAGTGGAAAGCTCCAAGTAGTTGGACTGTTCTGTTAAAAGTATCACTAGTGCAGAAATTTGCAAAGAGCAACACCTTCGACCACAAGTCCTTCAGGAAGTGGTTAGTACATCATATCTTCAAGAGCCTGTGGGAAAAGGAGAGTGTGGATCCTGTCGGGTTGTTGCATGAGCAGACTATCAAAGTCATTTGGCAGAATGCCTCATCACCAGAACTCTCCAACAAGCACCAAGACATCGCTTGGCTGGTGACAAGAAGGGCACAACCTGTGAGATCCTTCTTGTATGCCCAGACTCTCTGCACCACCACATGCTTCCCTCAAAGCATCTGTGGTGGGGCTGGGGGCATGCTGTAGGGACTGTTACACATCTCCTTTTTGCAAAGGAAGACTGGAGAGAGATGCAGTGGTCTTTGACAATATTCATCCTCAGTAGCACAAAATTCTGTACTGTACAGTCTGTTCCCCCGGACGCACACTAAACAACCATTGACTATGTGTAAAGGGCCCTAAACTCAGTGAAAGGTGCCCTTTGGTTTGCCTGAAACTCGTTGGTCTTCCAGAGCAAGGAGTTGACCTTGACCGAGTGTTACAGACTGGCATATTCCAAGGTCTAGGACCATGTGCTGACAGACACACTAAAGCTTCAGGCAGCTACCACCAAGGCATAGTGAGGAAGGACTACTGTCTGAAGTCTTTCTGCTGAAGTTAAATGGAGTCTGTTCAATTATCAGGGATCACCCACCTCAGATATATCTAAATATTATCTTGAACAAATAAGAAATGCCTTTTAGTTTGTTTGTTGGATACAGTCAAACTCCAATGTTTGTTTGTTTCTCCTTATGCCACTGTACAGAACCAAAATACTTCAGTGACTATGTGTGTGTATATAAGATGTTTTTATGAATAAAGTATATTTTTGAAATTAAACAAAACTACACTTCAAAACTGTTTAAAAAAACCAAAAGAACTGCAGATGCTGTAAACCAGGAACAAAAACAAAGTTGCTGGAAAAGCTCAGCAGATCTGGCAGTATCTGTGAAGGAGAAAACAGAGTTAACGTTTCGGGTCAGAACTGAGGAAGGGTCACCAGACCCGAAACGTTAACTCTGTTTTCTCCTTCACAGATGCTGCCAGACCTGCTGAGCTTTTCCAGCAACTTTGCTTTTGTTCTTCAAAACTGCCTACTGTGAAGCGCTTCTGGATGCTCTGTGACCAAAAAAGGCACCGTCTAGATGCAAAACTTTATTTTCTTTTTGTGTCTCTATGGTAGTAAAGGTCTGTTCTTGCCAGTTGTGATTTTTTTTAGTGTTTGGGGTTGTCCCTGGAAAATGAAAATATATTGCGAGCAGTGAAGAGTGTTTTCCAAAGCTTGTTTTTTGAAATGAACCCCAGTAATTATCCACAGGGAAGTAATGAGAGTTATGAACTTTGTTCCGAAGTTTTGTAGTTCTGAAGAAGTTTTTTACTGGACTTAAAATGTTAACTGTTTCTGTCTCTACAGATGCTGCTGAGTTTCTCCAGCACTTCCTGTTACAAACTTTGTGTTGGAGGGCAACACTCTTCAGAAGGAAGCTATCCAGGGTACTAAGAAGAGCATAAAGAGGATGTAAACATGCTCCTTAAGTGTACCAGTTGCATCCTCTCAGAACTCCTTGGGATTTCATAGAATATCACATGACAACCACTTTGATCAACCACACACCTCTCACATTCTGAAGAAATCTTTCATAGGAACAGGGGTAGGCCATTCAGATCCTTGAGCCTGTTCTACTATTTAATGAGATAATAGCTGATCTGTGGCCTAACTCCATATACATACTTTTGGCCCATTTCTCTTAGTTTCTTTTGCTTAACAAAAAAAATCTAGCTGTGAGTTAAAATGAACAATTTATCTAACATCCACTGTCATTTGTGGAAGGAAGGTCCAAACATCAACAGCCTTTGTGCGTAGAAATGCTTCCTAACATCTCTTCTGAATGGTCTGGCCCTAAATTTTAGGCTATGGCCCATAGTGCTAGAATCCCTAATCAGTGGGAATAGTTTATCCTTATCCACCCTGTCTTTTCCTGTGAACAACTTGAAGATTTTGATCAGATCACATCTTAACTATCTAAATTTTGGAGTGAACAGGCCTAATTGGTATAATTGGTATATTGGTATAAATAATTGGCATTATTTAACTCTTGAAGTCCAGGTATCATTCTTGTAAATCTACAATGATTTCAATGTTTGTTGGTAGCACCATGAAGATTTCACTAATGCTCATTTGTATGCTGCATGTTTTGAGATGCATAATGGCTGATGACATGATAGTACCATTTAACTACTTCTTATGATTGCAAAAAAGTACAGTTCCCATTGCTTCTACTGGGTGCTGTGCTGCTCATGCATATTTAAGATCTATTCATTAAGTGATTTAAACTCCAGTGAGGAATAATTGGTAGGGTTATGAGAGATAAGACGAGGAAGTTACAGTGTGTAATAACACAACTCCCATTCTCCTCCACAATGTACATAATGTAAATGGTTCAATAAACAGCTCTGGTTACCAAGACCCATCTCTAAGCACATTTACAACAGATTTGTGGCCTTCTCTGTGTTGACCCGCCATTTTGCACATTGCAGGTTCTACAATATTTATATTTTATTTATTTATAAGCAATGTTAGCTGTGCCTGTAATATTTTTAAAGTGTCAAATGAAATATATACTGCTTAATTAAGTTTACTTCATCAAAGCTAAAGGAAGCAACTGTCATATTTAAGTTGCTGCAGAATGAAGATAAGGACCAGAAGCAGTTTCCAAGTTCCAAAGACTGTGAGCAATACAATGAGCACTTGTGCAGATATGAAATGCAACGTTTTGTTATTTATGGACTTTTGTCAGTTGCTGTCACATTTTTATATCAGTTCAATAAGTAACATGAATTAACAAAGTTAAAAACAGCTGATACTAGGTCATTGACTTTACATATAACTGGGAAAGGTCAAGTGCATGTCTCACTGTTTCAGGCAACACAATTAAATATGGTGGTAAGGTCATGTTAGAAACTCCCAATGTATCATAGCAGAACATTTTATAAACAAATATAATTTATTGTTACAATTATACCCGTAATAGGAGCAAACTGTTATGTGAAGTGCAAATCAAGCCAAAAACTAGATTCCAAGAGAAATGGTGCATTTTGCCTAGTAATACCACATGAACCTTTTTACTCAAAACCTTTACTCATTTCCATACTTATATGTAATTCTGAAATGTATTCCAGCATAACCTGAAAAAGCAATGTCAAATTCCTTTTACCAATATGAGTATAGCAATTGCAAACAAAAGACAATGGTATATTGGATTTACTCTGGTAAATATTCATGGCCCAAGGAGATAAAGAACCGAAATCCAATGCTTTTGCAAATAGGGCCCCAAAAAACTATGCAGATTGTCGATGGCAATGTAATGTTAAAGTATCAATGGATAGAATAAGCACACTTTTCCAGGTCTAACTGAATATTTAGGACCAGAGGCCATAACCTCAGAAAAAGGGGTTGCACATTTATGTCAGAGATGAGGATGAATTTCTTCTCTCAGAGCATAATGAATTAGTGGAATTCTTTACTGCTGGGTCAGTAAGCGTATTCATGGCTGAGACAGACAGATAATCAGTAAGTTGAATCAAGGGTTGTGGCAAAAAGGCAGGAAAGTGAAGTCAAGGGTGACCATATCAGCCATGATCTCATCGATGGCAGATGAGGCTTGATCAGCCGACTGACCTCGATCAGTTGATCTTGTGATGTGATCTAAACAGTGGTCCTTAAAGGAAACCCGGGGAAACAACAAAAGTACTTATTCCAAATGATTTTTTTGGGGTCTTTGAAGGATATGAAAAAATCTTCCTGGCCCCCCAGAAATCTTCAGGTCTGCATGGCTAAGTTTCCATACCCCTTTTTAAGGAAGACAATCAATAGATTTTGGTATCAAGAGATATGGAACTAAGACAGGCACACTGAGTTAAACTGTAAATCAGCCATGACTTATTTGGATAAGGACTATATTCAGAAGTCATGCAATTTATGAGCTTACTCTCCATAATTTTTAATCTAATATTGTTATTTAAAAGTTTGCTTTGAGTCTATGATTCATTGTTCATTCAATCTCCACAAATGTATACTTTTTAACATCGGATATGGACCAGACATGGAAAATATGGGTTGAAATCTAATCCAACCTGGAGTAGTGGAAAACATGGTGACCCACGGCCACATAATTACAAGAGAGACTGCACATCAGTCTACCACCAGCAGAAAAGCCTCCCTGAATTAAATTGGAGGACAGAAGGAGCCCATGGATTCACCCGTTCATGATGGGATTTTAATTCAACTCATCAATGAGATGATCCATCATGCAGCATGATGCACAATGTTTGTCTTACAACTCGAGAACAAGTGGTAGGGAGCTGAAGCCTTTTCAAATGCAGCTTTAAGAAGATTGCTCCTGCAGACAGACAGCAGCTGAAAGAGTTGAACATTCAAGAATTCAGCAGAGGAAAAACCTTAAGGAAAGACCTCACAAGGTAGAATCTACAATTGATGGTTAAAAAAAAATTCAGACCTGGTAGGAGGCATGCAGAAATGAGTGTGAACTGGAAACTCCATAGATTGCAATACTAATCACATCTAGATGGTTACACATTGCATTAGGTGTTGATACTCTGTCAGGGCAGCTCTGAGTAGAGTTTCAGCCAGAGAACAAACAAACAATGGAAGCTTCATTAGTAAGGTGGAAAGGGTGAAAAAAAAATTTGTAAAATGTTACAGTTACAAGCTGGAAAAGCTAGAATTAAGTGAAGTACTTAGCATTCAGACTGAGTGTCATCATCACAGTGGCAGACACCATGAGGCACAGTTACAGTAGGAGAACTCAAAGGCCAAAGGCAAAATTTAAACTGAGCTTACAGACCCAGAAATAGCTCAGCCAGAATTAAAGTGATAATGGAGTCATTTAGAAACCTAAGGTGACAAGGTCTAATGGAAGAATAAAAGGAGACTATAAAGGCCACAAAAATGTTGGAGATCCTTTACTTAAAATTTGTTAAACAAGGCAAGAATTTAATTAAACTGCAGAGAGTGGGACTCATCTGGAGGGAAAAGATATAAAGCAAAGGGAATTGTTCGCAGCACTTCAGACAACAGGAATCATCTAAGGAATTCTGTAGAAGGAATAGCATTGTATAGGGAAGGATGGAAAGGCTTAGCTTCCCTTCCCTTGAAAACTGAGGCTTGAGTCATAAACTAACAAGTTCTTTAAAATTATAAATGATTTTGATTGAATGGATACTGTGAACCTATTTGCTTATTTAGGAAAAGCGTACCTAGAGATCATCAACTTAGAAGTCACTAAGAAATCCAAAGGGGAATTCAAAACAAGTCTCTTTACTCAAAAAGAGATACTATCACAATTACAACATTTAAAAGGCATCTGTAGGGGTACTTGAATATGAAGGGTTTAGAGGGATATGGGCTAATTGATGGGAAATGGGACTAGATTAATTTAGGATATCTGGTCAGCATGGGCAAATTGGACTGAAGGGTCTGTTTACTCAAAGGGGATACTATTATTGTTAATGATTAAAGTAAATAAACTTGAAAGAGTTCAGAAACTATTTACAAGAATGTTGCTGGGGTTGGAGGGTTTGAACTATAGGGAGAGGCTGAATAGGCTGGGACTATTTTCTCTGGAGCATTGGAGGCTGAGAGGTGACCTTACAGAGATTTATAAAATCATGACGGGTATGGATAGAATGAATAGCCAAGGTATTTTCTGAAGGGTTGGGGAGTACAAAACTAGAGGGTATAGGTTTATGGTGAGAGTGGAAAGATTGAAAAGGGACCTGAGGGGCAACTTTATCACACAGATGTGGTGTGTGTATGGAATGAGCTGCCAGAGAATGTGGTTGAGGCTGACACAATGACACCGTTTAAAAGGCATCTGAATGGGTACACGAATAGGCCAAATGCTGGCAAATGGGACTAGATTAATTTTGGATAACTGGTCAGCATGGCCAAGATGGACTGAAGGGACTGTTCCCATGTTATACATCTCCATGACTCTATGAGATGCTTCTTTAGCACCCCTTTAAATGCATTTTGTTGTATCAGCAATAGTTCAATGAAAGAGTTAATGTAGAAGTTGCATTAAGCTCCACCCAATCTGATGACACCATATAGTCCTTGCCTTTTGATAGTATTAACTTTATCTGACCAGTTAATGTTAATTTTACCTATTAATAACATGCTATAAATAACACCTTCTTAAGTAAGACATGAGACTATTCATGTTAAAACTTATTTATGGTCTATTCTCTACAACTTATAATTAGACAGGCCCTCAGACTCAGTGTGGAAAATAGGATTGGGAGGGATCTTGGGGTGCAGTGACCCTACCTCTAAACTAGGAGACCCAGGTTCAAGTTACACCTGCTCTAAGGTGTGTAATAATATCTCTGAACAGGCTAATTTAGAAAAATTTAGAAAGGTGACAGCAAGCTACCCCTTGGTTGGCATCCTGTGCCCAATTTGACATATGAGTGAGCAAAGAATAGGTATTTACAATATAGACAGGAAAAATCGGAGAGATTCTAATTGGATAGAATGGCTTGATTCTGTGCCACATATTTTATGTAATCTGTGTATATCACATCATTTCATTTTTGTAAATAGACTAAATTTTCCAAATACTTTTTCGTAAAGGCATCATGCAATTAATGAAATGAAGTAACTTAATCCTAAAAGAATTGATTCCATTATCAAGCATCCTTGGTGTTCCTGTAACTTGAATACAGCTGAACTGTGTTTTCTCAGCTGTCCCCAAGGTCCATAGGAAAAACATTTCTGGCGTTTGAAGACAATTCTAATGTCATTACTTTCAACCTTGCATCAGTTAATCATTGAATATTAGAAATTTCTAGACTGTTCTAATCCAAAAAGTGAAGTAGAAATGAGTAAAGGATTAATAAGATTTTATAAAGCCATCATAATAATGGGCTTTTTGACTGATTACTATGTACCCTACAATATGGTTGGTAAGCACAGATTATACTCTATATGGGTACGGATGAACAAAGAAACATCAATAAGCCTCAAAATAACACACTAATACACTTAAAATCATTATTTCCGATGTTCTGTTAAAAGGAAAGTTTATTCTACTGATATGTCAGTTTGTTATAAATGAAGTAAGGAGGACTTCTTTCTGATTATTACAAACAATGTCAGAAATAAATACAGCAAACAATCGTGCATTAAATTGAAATATTAATATGGATATTTGCAGCCCAGCTGCTTGAAGTGCTATAATAATGGTTTCATAGATGTAATGGCATCCATCCACAGTATAAGCTGATGATCTGTGCCCAGAGTATATGTCAATTCTGTACTGGGCATCTTCTGTTGTGACTATAGAATGATAGAATCCCTACAGTGTGGAAGCAGGCCATTTGGCCCATTGAGTCCACACTGATCCTTGGAGAAGAACATTCCAGCCAGACGCATCTCCCTACCCTGTTCCTGTAACCCTGCCTTTCCCATGACTAATCCACTTAGCCTGCACATCTGTGAACATTATGGGCAATTTAGCACGGCCAACCCACCCAACCAGCACATCTTTGGACTTTGTAGGGGCTAACCTGTAAGTGACAGTCCCTTTCTCAGCTGGTATAATTGAAAAGTCTTAGACCAAGGTCAACTGACAGTTTTCATTTCCTGTGGGTTCTCTTTCTCTGCCTTCCAGTCATTTCATTTATCCTCTGATTAATCTTCATCCTTCCAGGCTGCTCGTTTCTAAGCACTGTGGTGAGCAACAAGAATTTCCCATGCAGGGAATCCAATCACAATAAACTAGAAGTCTTGCGGTTAGAAATCCTTTTATCACAGACATGGAACCACTTTGGACTTTCATTCACCATAAAACATATCTTTTGGTATGTGACCCATCATCGAATCATTTCACATGACCAAACCATCAGAATTGCTACTTACTCATGAGGACACAAATCTTTGTGTGCTGGTATATTTACACATTTGGTAATCTTTTGTGGGAAAATGTCCAATTTTTGTCTGAAGCAACTTAGGTAGAAGCTGTTCAGCCATTTTACTTGGTTTGCATTAGTTGCCCATGCTTCCTTGGTCCAAGGAAAGGTGCTGAGAACAGAGTGACTTCGTATAATAATAATAACATACAATAATAATAAAAACAATAATAATCATCATAACACACATTCTGAATCATGTTATAGATGTTCCCTCCTCACTAGTTTATTTGATTATCTAATACTGCTTCCTGAAAAATCACATTGGGCAGGATTTTACCATCATCAGTCAGCAGTTTTGAAGACAGGGAACATGTGAAATTTGGCAGGTGGCCTTCTCACCTTCTCATCCTTAACTTTTTATGATGTTGTGATTAATGAATTTAGTCACAAGGGAGATGGTTGTGTAGTGGTAATGCCATTGGATTAGTAATGCAGAGGCCCAGATAGTACTCTGCAAACATGGGCTCAAATCCCATCGGATGGAACTTAGATTGAATTAATAATTCTGCAACTGAAAGTTAGTTGCATTGATTGTTGTGCTATGTTTCCAAATAACCACTGCTAATATCTTGTGTAATTTGTTCCGTTTCCTTTTACATCATCTGGGTAACAGTTGTTTGAGGTAGTTTACTATCAATCCTCCTTCGCCTTTGCTTGTCTTGGGCCTGCCTATTGATTAGTGGTATAAGAGAGATACCGCTACTGCGTATATACAGAAGATGCATGGATTACAAGAAGGTTTATTACATGACAACAATAGGCACAATTAGAGTCGTTCAGTACTTTCTATAAATACCAGGACTGTAGGAAGCTAAAACAGATGCACCTGTTCCCTCCAAAAGCTAGAATCGAATTCCTTGTCTCTGCCCACATATTCTGTGTGACATCAGTAGAATGAGTGGAGTCAATGTAATATGAACATCAATATCCAGGCATAGGCTGACAAGTGACAGGTAACATTTGTATCAAACAAATGCCAGGCTATGACCACCACCAATCTAATGACCGCCCCTTGACATTCAATGGCGTTACCATCACTGAATCCACCGCTGTCAACATCTTGAGGGTCATCATTGACATGAAACTCAACTGGACTCACCACATAAACACACAGGGTAGCAATACTGTGGCAAGTAACTCAACTCCTGATTCCGCAAAGCCTGTCCACTATCTACAAGGCACAAGTCAGGAGTATGGTGGAATACTTCACACTTGCCTGGATGGATGCAGCTCCAACAACACTCAAGAAGCTGGACACCATCCAGGACAAAGCAGCCCGCTTGTTTGGCACCACACCCACAAGCATCCACTCCCTCCACCACTGACACTCAGTAGCAGCAGTGTGTACCATCTACAAGATGCACTTCAAAAATTCACCAAAGATTCTCAGGCAGCACTTTCCAAACCCACCACCACTTCCATCTAGAGGGGTATGGGCAGCAGTTTCATGGGAACACCACCACTTTCAAGCTTCCCTCCATGCCACTCACCATCCTGACTTGGAAATAAATTGCCATTTTTTCACTGTTTCTGGGTCATAATCTTGGAATTCCTTCCCTAAGAGCATTGTGGGTCAACTCACAGCACAGGAACTGCAGTGGTTCAAGAAGGCAACTCACCACCTTCTCAAATACAGTTTGCGATTGTTAATAAATGTTGGCCCACTAGCGACGCCCACATCCTCCAAATGAATAAATAAAAAAATTTAACCCTTCAGAACCATCACTTCTTTTAATCACATCTCTCCCTAAGGATTTTTCTACATGGCTTACCCTACTCACGCAAGCGTAAATGATATTACATTTACGATTACCCCATTTACCACAAGTCTTGGATTTCACAAACGCAGGAAGATCTAAATATTTCATGACTTTCACAGAACATGCTCTCTTTGGAGTTTGAAGAAGGCTAGGTCTCTTTCTTATGGACTGTTTGCCCTTGTTCTGATCTGTGGGTCATTTTTCTGCTGGAGGATGTTGTATTCCTTGGAATTTCATCATGAAGGACATCATTCTTTCTAGATGTTGCTGTTGATCCATAACCTTATCTGTAGTATCCTTAATCTTTCAAATTTTCTTACTGAAAGATAGCTTTCTGTTTAAATTAGTCATTTCTATCTGGTGGTATCCTGGATTTCTCAATCTATCAATTGTTGTTGGAAGGAGTAGTCTCTCCTTCTTTCTTCTCAGTATACTGAATGAATAACCAGGCAATTTCTTCTTCTTGACTGTTTCCTGTTTCTGTGGACATTGGTCTGGCTCCAATGGAGTCAAATGCTGCTTATCTTACTCAAGTTGTTGATCAGGCTGGGCATCTTTTTCAGACTCTTAAGGCTGAATCTGACATTTCTTTTGGATAAGTCCATGTTGTGTTGAGTTCTTCAGAATCATTTCTGTCACAAAGGCCACAAAGTTTTCTCACCATATCTTATTAAACCTGGCTTATTATCTATCTCCCTGTCTGATGGCATCTCTCATGTTTGGCTCCCATCTTACCAAGCGTCATTACCAGAATACCTCAACATTCAATGGATATCTCGGAATTCACTGGCATCCCTTGCACTGAACCATCTTTAAGATCCCATTGCTCACCTGGACGAGCACGGTCAGTTGGAGCTGCTTTGCACAGTTCCTGACATTTGCCCTGGACATTGCAGACTGCATGCCTAATCATTCACTTCAGATTCCACCCCACTTGCACCAAAAGTAACTGCTGTGCCATCCACTTCTATCTCCCTTAACACCTGCTTCTCTCATTTCATGAGGGAAACAGCCTCAGAAAGACTCAAGACAGATGGTGGGCTCCCTGACAGCATCTCATCCCTTATGTGGAGAGCATCTTGACCCTGACCACCTTGAGTGACTAACTAACTGACCGTGTCCCAGTCCCGAACTTGTTTTGTAGGCTGCCCTTTACTTACTGTAATGGGACTCCTTGTACAAAGGGTATCACTCTTGACTTGACTGAGGCCTATTGACAACCATGACCAGCTCCTGTCCTTCTTGTCTCTGCTAAATGGCAAAGGGAAACAAATAATATGAACCTGGTAACTCTGGCTGATGGGGCAAAGTGCAAATAGGCAAGGCAATAATGTGATGTTAGGAGCATCAAGGTATGCTCAGTGAGTGAGTATTATAGCAACAAATGAAGAACCTGGAAACACAGTTTGATCCAGCACTTGAGCTGGGTGCATGTTCCTGATGGACAGTGTTCTTGCAGCAACATTACAGTGTCAGCTGTTGGTGCAGCTGGAGGTGAATCATTAAAGTGCAGAAGTATCCTATAGGGGGATTGGGAATGTGCCATGAGGGTTCTTAAAGACTGGTACATATCATATGTCAATATCTGTGGATCTGGGTAACATGTGGCTAGTGACCATAATAACATCTGCAAATGGATCCATCATATATGCTAATGCATTAACGTGCTCAGCTTCAACCTTAGGTTTCAATTTTCACCATGATGGAGAACTTCTTTGTTGTGGTGAAAATGTAAAAAAAGTTGGGAATCCAAGCATCAGCCCCCAGACCTAGAATTTCATGTATTAATCCTGTCCCCAAAGAATACTGTCTGTAGTTCATGCATGTGCCATTTCAATGACCTTTTTCCTCCATTGAAATTGAATTTCAAAGTTTCTGTGGTATGGAACTCAGATGGTCAAGTTTAGACCAGATCTCTTCTGAGTTGTCAGGGTACCCCTTTGGAGTTCTGAGAGACCTCTGGATAAGATTCCAAAATACTTTTGATTTGGGGGATGGTTCTTTTGGGTACTCATCAGCCAGAGAGTGGTGAATCTATGGAATTCACTGCCACAGAAGGCTGTGAAGGCCAGGTCATTGAGTATATTTAAGATGGAGATAGATATGTTCTTGATTGTCAAGGGCATCAAGGGTTACAGGGAGAAAGCAGGAGAATAAGGTGGATAAATTTATCAGTCATGATTGAAAGGCGAAGCAGACTCAATGGCCTGAATGGCCTAATTTCTGCTCCTATGTCTTATGATCTTATGGTCTTATTGCCTTACATTGATCAAGTGCCTTTTGGGACTGTTAAGTGCGGGAAAGGTATTGGGACTGTGTGGAGATGATTTGAGGTGAGGATTACAGAAATGTTTTATATTTCTCCCCCTTTTGGAGAGATAAGGCACAGCTTTGGATTGGGTTGGGGCATATTTGATAGAGGTAAAACACTCTTTGGCAGAGATAAGACATACTTTGACATTTTGAAAAGGCATGCTTGTGTGTAAAAAGCGCAGACTTATTGGGATTGGCAAGTGTTCAAACAAAAAAGGTCCCATTATAAAAAGTAAAAGTTATTTCCAAGTGCCTGTTTATATAAACCATTGTAGGATTTGTGCTGCATTACTGATTTTTCAATCCATCATTTTCCCAGTGGAGTGCCTATTAAGTGAGCATGTGGATTGATATTTCCAACTGATTGTTGGATGGTGATACTTGTTTTCCTAAAGGATTAGTTGAAGGAGATTGAAGTCATTGACTTTTTTCTGTTTATAATAAGACCGTCAAATAGCGTCCTGAGGTTTGCTCATGGTGTATACTAGGTGAGTCAGCATGGGAAAGGAGGAGTAATGGGTGGTGGGTAGTTTGCTTCAATTGGCACCGGAGTTAAAAGAGGCCATTAGGGATTGTGTACGTGGGGTAGCACAGAGAGTATGACGTGCCATGGAGATAGGTAGAGGGTCATACAGTGACATGGATGCGGCATTAAGAGCTTGTGGGACACAGCCTGAGGGAATAGGAAGAATATATTTTCTTTTAATCCTTATTTTTCTACTTTTGACTACAGAGCTGGAGCTACAGGACAGGCTTTTCATTCAGCCTGCCTTGGGAAACAGCAGACTCTCAGCCTCTTCCCAGATTTCTTCGCCCAAATTCCAATCCAGACTGGAAATCAAAAGCATGAACAGCTATTTTTTAAATGTTGGTTTATGGAGCTGGGAATTCTCTCAACTCTGTGTGTTTAACTCAGGAATGAAAATCAAGGACTTTGTTTATTTTGAAGAAATGCTGCATCTTCAGATCTGTTGCCTCTGAAGTCCAGCCTCCTGTATGCCTGATGCTTCTCTGACCTTGAATCTGAAGTAATTTTTCTTGCTCTCTTTATGTGCAATGTGACAAATAATCTTATTACTTTAAACCTGCTTTAAATCCGTATCATTGCGATATGGCTTGTAATCTCCTGTTCCTTAATCTTCTACTCACGAATGCTGCTTTTAAATCGAATTACTATAAAGCTTGCTAGAATCTGTTCAGCATTCCCTTTATTTACCAATTTTTTAACTTTGCATTTTTGTGATACAGTATTGAATTCTTCAACAAATCTTTAATTTTTTTAACTAGCTTTTCTGTAGTGATTTACTGCTTGTAAGCTTTTTCAATCCGTTTCTTGGGGACACTATATCTCTGGACTGCTTACTGGGTTTATCCATCCTTTTAAGGCTCTTCCCTCCCTTTCTAATGATCAAAATAGTCTCTACCATGTTCTTGAGAGAGATAATAGGTACTGCAGATGCTGGAGAATCCGAGATAACAAGGTGTGGAGCTGGATGAACACAGCAGGCCAAGCAGCATCATAGGAGCAGGAAGGCTTGACGTTTCGGGCCTAGACCTTTCATCAGAAATGGGGGAGGGGAGGAGGATTCTGAAATAAATAGGGAGGGGGGGAGGCGGATAGAAGATGGATAAAGGGGAGGATAGGTGGAGAGGAGGCAGACAAGTCAAAGAGGCAGGGATGGAGCCAGTAAAGGTGAGTGTAGGTGGGGGGGTAGGGAGGAGATAGGTCAGTCCAGGGAGGACGGACAGGTCAAGGGGGCGGGATGAGGTTAGTAGATAGGAGATGGGGGTGGGGCTTGAGATGGGAAGAGGGGATAGGTGAGAGGAAGGACAGATTAGGGAGGCGGGGACGAGCTGGGCTGGTTTTGGGATACGGCTGGGGGAGGGGAGATTTTGAAGCTTGTGAAATCCACTTTGATACCATTGGGCTGCAGGGTTCCCAGGCTGAATATGATTTGCTGTTCCTGCAGCCTTCGGGTGGCATCACTGCGGCATTGCAGGAGGCCCAGGATGGACATGTCGTCTGAGGAATGGGAGGGAGAGTTGAAATGGTTCGCGACTGGGAGGTGCAGTTGTTTGTTGCGAACTGAGTGCAGGTGTTCTGCAAAGCGGTCCCCAAGCCTCCGCTTGGTTTCCCCGATGTAGAGGAGGCCACAACGGGTACAGCGGATGCAGTATACCACATTGGCAGATGTGCAGGTGAACATCTGCCTGATGTGGAAAGTCTTCTTGGGGCCTGGGATTGGGGTGAGGGAGGAGGTGTGGGGGCAGGTGTAGCACTTCCTGCGGTTGCAGGGAAAAGTTTTCTTTGGTGGTGGGGTCGGATTGCAGATGGCAGAAGTGTTGGAGGATGACGCGTTGGATCCAGAGGTTGGTGGGGTGGTACATGAGGACGAGGGGGATTCTTTTTTGGTTATTATTGCGGGAATGGGGTGTGAGGGATGAGTTGCGGGAAATGCGGGAGACACGGTCGAGGGCGTTCTTGACCACTGTTGGGGGGAAGTTGCAGTCCTTGAAGAATGAGGACGTCTGAGATGTACGGGAGTGGAATGCCTCATTCTGGGAGCAGATGCGGCGGAGGCAGAGGAATTGGGAATAGGCGATGGCATTTTTGCAGGAAGGTGGATGGGAGGAGGTGTATTCCAGGTAGCTGTGGGAGTTGGTGGGCTTGAAATGGACATGGGTTTCTAGGTGATTACCCGAGATGGAGACAGAGAGGTCCAGGAAGGAGAGAGAAGTGTTTGAGATGGTCCAGGTGAACTTAAGGTTGGGGTGGAAGGTGTTGGTGAAGTGGATGAACTGTTTGAGCTCCTCGTGGGAGCACGAGGCGGCGCCGATACAGTCATCAATGTAACGGAGGAAGAGGTGGGGTTTAGGACCAATGTAGGTACGGAAGAGGGATTGTTCCACGTAACTTACGTCCGCTCCACACTCCCCTCCAGCCCCACCACACCCAGCACTTTTCCCTGCAACCGCAGGAAGTGCTACACCTGCCCCCACACCTCCTCCCTCACCCCAATCCCAGGCCCCAAGAAGACTTTCCGCATCAGGCAGATGTTCACCTGCACATCTGCCTATATGGTATACTGCATCCGCTGTACCCGTTGTGGCCTCCTCTACATTGGGGAAACCAAGCGAAGGCTTGGGGACTGCTTTGCAGAACACCTGCGCTCAGTTCGCAACAAACAACTGCACCTCCCAGTCGCGAACCATTTCAACTCCCCCTCCCATTCCTCAGACAACATGTCCATCCTGGGCCTCCTGCAATGCCACAGTGATGCCACCCGAAGGCTGCAGGAACAGCAAATCATATTCAGCCTGGGAACCCTGCAGCCCAATGGAATCAATGTGGATTTCACAAGCTTCAAAATCTCCCCTCCCCCAGCCGTATCCCAAAACCAGACCAGCTCGTCCCCACCTCCCTAACCTGTCCTTCCTCTCACCTATCCCCTCCTCCCATCTCAAGCCCCACTCCCATCTCCTATCTACTAACCTTATCCCGCCCCCTTGACCTGTCCGTCCTCCCTGGACTGACCTATCTCCTCCCTACCCCCCCACTTACACTCACCTTTACTGGCTCCATCCCCACCTCTTTGACTTGTCTGCCTCCTCTCCACCTATCCTCCCCTTTATCCATCTTCTATCCGCCTCCCCCACTATCCCTATTTATTTCAGAACCCTCTTCCCCTCCCCCATTTCTGATAAAGGGTCTAGGCCGGAACATCAAGCCTTCCTGCTCCTATGATGCTGCTTGGCCTGCTGTGTTCATCCAGCTCCACACCTTGTTATCTACCATGTTCCTCTAAGGTTTCACCAACTTCTGCAGCCAAGGTTGAGTTTTCCCACTTCTCCCAGGGTAACTTATTTCCAAGATGGCGGCTGAGTAGGTTGCTTCAGCCGGAGCTCGTCAGCTCCGTCCGTTCCTTTTCTTCTTTTCTCTCTTTCCTGTTTTCTTTCCTTCATCCTTCTCTCTTCCTGGTGACAATGGTCATTGGTGGCAATGCTAATTGTGAGCAGTAAGAATTCTCATTTATTCACTTGCTTTCCTTTTCTAATGCAATATCATCTTCCTTTATGTCCAGTAATGCTAACTTTCTTTCAGAGTTATCATTTTACTTCTGTCAATCTACTTGACTTTGTCTGTGTAATATATGATATTTAAGCATTGAAAAGAAAAACACATTTTGTTGAAGACTTTCTTGCACTAGTCAGAAAAATTGACCAAGAAATACCAAAGTAAAAGGAAAATAACTTTTTAATATTGTGGGAGAAGAAAGTGCTGATTGGTTGGCAAGTGGACTGTGGTAGAGGTGTTAATGTGGAGAGTACACCAAATGGTGATAACAGTTGACTGGCAATATTTGTTTAACACTCAATTCAAAACAGGCAGCTTGACTCTGGTCAATACAATGCCCTGAGAAATGAACCAGATAATGGCCGTCGCCTATTTTTATTTAATTGGTATTGGTGCAATATGTGTATATGCTATTTCTGTTTGCACAGAACAGAGCCCTGCGTATTAATTTATGTTGTGGTTGGTTGGCTCGCTGAACTGGTTTGTTGTTCGTTGTTCGTTTAATGTATATAGTTCCTAGTACATGAAAGTATTACTGTGACCCTGACTGACCATCTTAAACTGAGCATTAGTCAGTGTAATTATTAGCACACACACAAGGTCATTTAGTAAACATCATCCAATCACAGAATCACTTCTAATATTGGACACTATTTTGAGTTTTGCAGACATCAGCCCCATGCCCAGACATCCCACCTTATCCAGTCATTGGTCAAGCAACAAACCCAAGCACACTGATGTAGATCAGTTTCTCTCGTGGCAGTTATTAATTTGCTGAATCAAGGTTATATGGCATAAGCTGCACTGTCCAGTCCCCTACCACAATCTACCTCAAAATCTCTTTTCCCTGATATTTGTTTCATAAATCCCTGAAGCACTTTGAGGTCTTGCCATCTTTCCTAAATGTGGTGCCCAGACTTTGAGTTAATACTCTAGCTGTGGCTCAGTCAGTGATTTGTTATGATTTACCATAATCTATTTTGTTCTTTCCTTCCATGTCTCTAGTTATAAAGTCAAGGCTCTGGTTGCTTTTTTGACAGACTTGGCAACTGGTCCTGCCACAAACAATTTATTTGTGTGAACTCAGACTTCTTTGCTCCTGCACCCGAATTGAAGTGGTTTCATTTAATTTGGTCTGCCTCTACTCATTATCCTTTCACAACAGACCAATTCACATTCAACTTGTGGTTTGCAGCACAGAATGGAAAAGGTACAATCAAGATAGCAACTCCACAATGGGAAATGAGCAATAAAAATAGACCATTTTTTACAGCAACTATAATAAGGCATTATCTCCTGATGCACAGCATAGAACTGTCAATTTATATGTAAATGAGAAAAATAAGAGTTTAGACTGGATGCTAATTTTTCCATGACAATTTTTTTGGATAAGTACTAGAAATATCATGACTCAAACATATCAGTAATTCTGCTAAAGCTACTGCTGCTGCTTGATATGAATTTAGCAGGATGCTATAAATTTTCAAGTGTAATAAACAGAATTTTACATTGGAAAGCACAAACATATATTTCATGCAGTTGCACATTATAGTTCTGAGCATTAGTCAATGTAATTATTAGAACACGTACAGGGTCATTTAGTAAACATCATCCAATCACAGAATCACATCTAATATTGGACACTACTTTGAGTTTTGCAGACATCAGCCCTGACACCCACCTTATCAAATCATTGGTCAAGCAATACACTCAAGCACACTTTCTGAGGTCAAGCACAAGTTCTGTGGAAGGGTCACCGGACCCGAAATGTTAACTCTGTTTTCTCCTCTACAGATGCTGCCAGATCTGCTGAGCTTTTCCACCAACTTTGTTTTTGTTCCTGATTTACAGCATCCACAGTTCTTTTGGTTTTTACTCAAGCACACCGATGTAGATCAGTAGCACTCATGGCACTCATTATTAGTTCCCAGTTCTGAGGAAGGGTCACCGGACCCGAAACGTCAACTCTGTTTCTTCCTTCACAATGCTGCCACACCTGCTGAGCTTTTCCAGCAACTTTGTTATTGTGCACATTATTAGGATTATTTTCCAACTTCCAGCTTCTAGTGAGGTTGGTCTGAATGGCCTACTTCTGCTCCCACATCTCATAGTCAAATTATGGTCTTATTTATCTTCTTTGTTCTTCCATTTCCTAAGGAAAGAAATTGGAAGGATTCTCCTATACCACGGCTCAATCTAATCTTTACGTTTTGCTTGCTTTATTTGATTTGATAATTCTATTGACAAGCAATCATTTTCTTAGTATAGCCAGTTGTAACGTAAGGCTGTAAGTGATTATTTTCTAGGGGTCTAAGTACATTTGCCTGTACTGATCAGATGTAGTCTGGTAACAAAAGTTACATTAATTACAAATAGAGAATTTTCAGAAATGTCCAAATACTGGAATAATTTTTAAATTCCATGGTGACATATAACTGGCAGTGCAGACCAACCATCCAATTTTAAACATTATTTCTATTAAAAAGGGCAGCCATTCTGCTAAGCTATTTTTATTTCCAGAGCAGGAAATTGAATAGAATAGTAATTTATTGCCATTGTATTTTTACAAATAAAACAGTAAAAAGTGTTTACATTTCCCTACCCCAACACCTATATTAATAACAGATATTATACATATAAAAAATTAAGACAAAGTCCCTCTTTGTCCAATTCACAAGTGATGGGTTCCAAGATTGAGGAAAAGACTGGAGACACATTCTCCACTGCTGCAGAAAGCCAACATTGAAGATGCCAAACTTTGGGTCATTGGAATCCTGGGCTGGACTTACCATGCCACTGATGACGATGAAGCAGATCACCACTCCACAGCACCCACCAGGACACAGCTGCAATAGTCACGAGGAATGGACCAAACTGCCTTTGGCACTGCTGCAGCCTTCCAACACATCCTTCCTCCACTGAAGTTTGCGAGCTGTTGTGTTCCTCCGTCTCTCGCAGCCCCAACATATTAATATGTGTCCATGTCCTGCTGACTGCTTTTCTTGGGGTATCGTGCTATCCTGTTCCTCAATCAATGAACACGTAGTTTTCTTGTGATGTTACTCTCTTTTAAACTTAGCCTGTCTCTAAGTGGAGTTATCTTCCACAGATCCAGCTCTCTCTGCATATTGAATATATATTGAATTGAATATATATTCCACTATCACTTCAAGTCTGTTTCCACCTTAAAGGTCTACACATGAATCCCGAGGATTTTTTTCATATCCACAGAATTTAGAATGGAACTCTCATTAGTACATTTTTATCTCTTTCCAAAATCATTCTTACCACTTCGCACTTTCTGTCCGGGCATTCCTACAATTAAGGAATCCTCTAGCAAGCACCTTACCCATTTGGATAAATTGCAGTTTAATTGCATACTACTTCTTGTTCCCTTTCTATGAGCAATGGGATTATTGGCAATTGTCACATTTCACAAACTTTCTCTAGTTCTTTCCACTGTGGAGAAGGTTTTGTGAAGAAAGCCATCAATTTCCATCTTTTACAGAGTGAGACACACGTACTCACAGTGACCTATAACAATAATTTTTATCAATCAATACTGTGTAGACAATGGGAAAGCTGGCGTTTTGTTCAAATTTGCCATGCATACTTTGCTCATTTCAGAACTAAGTTTTTAATGTACTTCTTGTTAGACTGGGGATGGCATAATGGCTCAGTGGTTAGCACTGCTGCGTCAGAATGCCAGGGGCCCAGGTTTGATTCCAGTCCTGGTAACTGTCTGTGTGGGTTTCCTCCGGGTGCTCCTGTTTCCTCCCACAGTCCAAAGATGTGCAGTTGAGGTGGATTAGCCATGCTAAATTCTACACAGTGTCCAGGGATGTGCAAGCTAGGTAGGTTAGCCATAGTAAATGCAAGGTTACAGGGATTGGGTGGGGTGGGTTTGAGTAGGATGCTCTTTAGAGGGGCACGGCAGAATCGCTGGGTCAAATAGCCTGCTTCCACACTGTGGGCATTCTATTCTATGATAAACAAGTTATAAATACTTTACTAGTGCATTAATAGTAAATTCAATTTGCCATCTAGCATCTTCCAGAACTGATTTTAAGCTCTTCCAAACTTTCAATGAGATTTGATACATAAACTCCTTGCGCTGGCTTAATTTCAAGCTTTCCATTTCTGTTCAGTTTTCTTTTACCCGAGAAGCTAATTGATAGAAATATAAGATCCTGAGAAGAATGCAGGATAACGTCTACACGCCACCAACAACCTCCGTCTCTCCAACTGTATACATATTGTTTCCATTAAAACTCAGTCCATATTCCAGAGCCTTTCATCCAAGTTAGAATCTGATCAAGCCACTTTAAATCTTTTGTCCTCTCAGAAAGCTACACCCTTCAGTTCCCTCCTGAATCAGATAACTATTCAAATCAATTATGACTATTTCTACTGACACAACATTCAATCCTACAGGTCACAGACTGCAATAAAAAGTGAAGGGCAAGACTGATAGAGGTAGGGAACATTGGAAGAGCTATTGAGGCTCTCATCAAGAGAAAGAGGACATATGAGAGGTATAGACAGTTGGGATCACGTGAATCCCTGGAGGGGGAGTAGCAGTACACTTAAAAGGATAATCAGGAGGGCAAAAATAGGACATGAGATACCTTTGGCAAATAAGGTTAAGGAGAATCCTAAGAGATTCTACAACTGCATTAAAAGCAAAAGACTAACTGGGGAGAGACTGGGGCCCCTTAAAGATCAATGAGGCTGTCTGTTTGGAGCCACAGGACGTGGGTGAAATACTAAATGAATATTTTGCCTCAGTATTGACTATGGAGAAAGACATGGAAATGAGGGAACTGGTGAAATAAATAGTGATGTCTTGAAAAGAGTCCACATTACAGAAAAGGAGGTGCGGGAGGTCTTAAAATGCATAAAGTTAGATAAACCCACAGGACCTGATAAGGCTTATTCCAGAATATTGTGGGATGCTAGGAAAGAGATTGCAGGATCCTTGCAGAGATATTTGTACCATCATTAGCCACAGGTGAGGTGCCAGAAAACTGGACAGTGTCTAATGTTGTGCCATTGTTTAAGAAAGGCTGCAAGGAAAAGCTAGGGAACTATAGGCTGGCAAGTCTGGCGTCAGTGGTGGGTAAGTTGTTGGAGTTGTTTCTGAGAGATGTGATTTACATGCATCTGGGAAGGCAAGGACTGATGTGGGATAGTCAGCATGGGCTTTGTACATGGGAAATTGTGTCTCACAGATTTGATGAGCTTTTTTGAAGACAGATGAAGGCAGAGCAGTAGACATTGTCTACATGGATTTTAGCAAGACCATCGACAAGGTCCTGCTTGATAGTCTGGTTAGTAAGGTTACATCACATGATCGAGGGAGACCTAGCTAATTGCATTCAAACTTGGCTTGATGGTAGAAGACAGAGAGTGGTAAAAGAGGGTTCTTATTCCATGTTGGCATGGATGAGTTGGACCAAAAGGTCTTTTTCCATGCTGAATGACCCTGACTCTATAAATATTAAATGATTAAGTTCCACTTTTGGTGAATGGCCTTGAAAGCACTAAAAAGCACAAAATTCGTTTTTGTCTGGAATTCTGCGGTTCATGGGCCCTATTATGTCACATGTCAATTTTGGAGTTGCCACTGATTTCTATTGACTCCCCATTCCCCAGTACATTGACCTTAAAATCCTTGTTAGTTTCAAATAATTCCAAGGGTTCAGTCCACCCTACCTTCTATACCCTACTCTGATACTTATATTAGAATCCCATACCTTTGCCTAGATCATTTTCCACTGGTGCATTCATGAGATTTCCCCCCTTCTCTTTGCTCTCCCATTCGTGGATTACGCTTGAATTCTCTTGACAAACCCATCAACTTTACCTATCTTCCAAGCTTCCAAAGACTGCTTACAAACAATTGTACTGTTTGCATGCTTAGCCACAAAAGTAATTCTTTTACTTACCTGCTGAAGTTCCTTGACAACCTTGATATTTTTCTGTGGTTGCTGAACTATTTTGGGACAAATTTTCAATCTTACCACACAGTCAATAATCCGAAACAACATGGAGGTTCTATCTGAAGCTTACAATCTGCAGATTAGTGAAGGAAAGCATATCCCATTTAATTAACTCATTATGTGCAAGAATATGTATCATTAGTATCAGTCAGGGCTGGTTAAGCGGAATATCTATGCATCACTACACTACACGTAACTGGAGGTGCTTGGTAGAGATACTGGATACTCGATAGCTTCTAATTCTTACAGTTAGTATCATTATTATAATGACCAAAAATAACTTGCCCCTAAAAATTAGATGTGTTATGACTTTGCCATAATGCAAAATAATGTTGGAGCTCTTAAGACTTTGTGTGCAAGATTTTTCATTTTGTGGTTGTATCTAAACAGGATGGACTTCAGCTGACAGCTTCGAGACTGTCACAATAACAAGTCCTTTGGCTAGGTCAGGGTTATTACAGATGCAGGACAGGTTCTCAGTTGGATTTCTGTAGCCAAGGGAGCCCAATAAAATCCCAATGCGCTGAAGAACCAAAACAGTGTTGAAAGACCTTGAAAAGTCTGAATGATGCAGAAAAGAATCCAACAGAGATCATGGCCTACAAAGGAGAATGCTGCGGTCTGCATTGGAGTTCAACTCACTCTCCTAGGCCAACTCAACCTGATTTTTTTAAAAGACACGAACAGAAATTGCTGGAAAAGCTCAGCAGGTCTTGCAGCATCTGTGGAGAGAATCAGTGTTAATTTTTCTGGTTAAGTGACACTTCCTCAAAAGTGCTTTTGTTTTCTTGGATAACGATCTAGCGGGGAGGGTGAACAGCTGTTAATGGGTAAAAGCCGAAAGAACTGTGGATGCTGTGAATCAGGAACAAAAGCAAAGTTGCTGGAAAAGCTCAGCAGGTCTGGCAGCACCTATGAAGAAAAAATCAGTTAACGTTTCGGGTCCAGTTTTGAGGAAGGGTCACTGGACGCAAAACATTAACTCTATTTTTTCCTTCACAGATGCTGCCAGACCTGCTGAGCTTTTCCAGCAGCTTTGTTTTTGTAGCTGTTAATGGGGCTTTTTAGTGGCTAACAATGTGTGGTGTGTAATAGTGGACTACGTGATAAAAAGTCCTGGTTTGGAAGTAGGGGTAAGGACACGGAAGAGTTCAGGCCCTAAAGTTATTGAACTCGATATTGAGTCCAGAAGGCTGCAGTGTCCTCAGGTCGAAAATGAGGTGCTGTTCTTTGAGCTTGCACCGAGCTTCACCAGAGCACTGCAGCAAACCTGAGACACAGATGTTGGCTAGGGAACACGATGGTGTACTAAAGTGGCAGCAACTGGAAGTTCAGGGTCTTTTTTGCAAACAGAACTCAAGTGTTCTGCAAAGCGGTCGCCCAGTCTACACTTCATTTCCCCAATGTAGAGGAGGCCACATTGTGAGCAGCAACTACAGTGGATTAGATTGTGTGATGTGCAGGTAAAGTGCTGGTTCATCTGGAAGGTATGTTTGGGCCCTTGAATACCGAGGAGGGAAGCAGCAAATGGAGAGGTGGTACACCTTCTGTGGTTGCAGCAGAGGGTGCCATGGGACTGTGGAGAGTGTGTTGGGAGTGAAAAGAGAGTGGACCAGGACATCCTGGAGGGAACAGTCCCTGCAGAAGGCTGACAGGGAGGGGAGGGGAATATGTGTTTGGTAGTGGCAACACGCTGGAGGTGGCAGAAATGGCAGCTAATGTTCGTTTAGATGTGGATGCTGGTGGGATGGTAGGTAAGGACAAGGGGAACCCTATCGCTGTTGCAGGAGGGAAGAGAAGGGGTGAGGCTGGAAGTGCGGGAGATGGGTTGGACCTGGTTGAGGGCCCTGTCAATAACAGAGCTGGGGAATCCTTGGTTGAGGAAAAAGGTGGACATTTCAGAGGCTTCCTTGTCAAAGTTGGTGTCATCGTAAAATATGTGATGGAGACAGAGGAACTGGGAGAATGGATTAGAGTCTTTACAGGAAACAGAGTGCAAGCATGTGTAGTCCAGGTAGCTGTGGGAATTGGTGGGTTTATAGTGGATAGTCTATCCCCAGAAATGGAAACAAAGATGTTGAGGAAGGGAAGGAAGGAGTCAGAGATGGATCAGGTGAAGGTGAGAGCGGGATGGAAATTGGAAGTGAAATCGATACACTTTTCCAATTCTGGATGAGAGAGGAAGGCATCATTGATGATGTCATTGACATACCGGAGAAAGAGTTGTGGGTGGAAGCCCGAATAGGACTGGAACAAGAAATGTTCCACATACCCCACGAAGAGGTAGGCATAATTGGGGCCCATGCAGGTACACATGGCCACCCCTCTGACCTGAAGAAAATAAGGGGAGATAAAAGAAATTGTTGAGGGTGAAGTCGAGCTCAGTCAGGTGGAGAAGTGTGGTGGTGGATGGAGACGCTTCAGGTCTTTGCTCCAGGGAGAAGTGGAAAGCCCTGAGACCATCCTGGTGGGGGATGAGCTTGTAAAGGGATTGCACATCCATGGTAAATAAGAGGCAGCTGGAGCTCGCAAAATGGAAATTCTTAAACTGGCGTAAAGCGCCAGATGAGCAGGGAGTGGAGCAGGGGAGAAAAGACTGAGTCAAAGTAGGAAGATATGAAGTCTGTGGGGCAAGTGCAGGCAGAAACAACGGGTCTGCCTGGGCAGTTCTGTTTCTGGATTTTGTGAAGGAGTTACAAGTGAGCTGTGCATGTTTAGGGGGGACTAGCAGCTTGGAGGCAGTGGGAGGAGATCACCAGATGAAATGAGGTGATCAGTGGCCTGATGTTCACATCATGGGGTCATGATCGAGGGGGAGATCGGATGAGGTATCTGAAAGCAGGCACTCAGCCTCTGCAATGTAGAGGTCAGTCCCCCAGGCTACAACAGCACCACCTGCCAGTTCTGAGCAAGGGTCACTCAACCCGAAACATTAACTCCGATTGTCTCCACAGATGCTGCCAGACCCGCTGAGCTTTTCCAGCAATTTCTATTTTGGATTCTGATTTACAGCATTCACAGTTCTTTTGGTTTTTATGATGTCTACTGCTTGACTGATTCTGTTGCTCCCTTTTCTCAGGCAGTTTCAGAGATTCGTGGTGAGTAGGGTGTTTGGAAATAAAGTCAGTTCAGAAGCAACACTCCACACCATTTTCATGGTCAAGTAGGGAACAAGAATTGAGCGTGGAGAAAACAATAGGACTAACCGTCTGCATTTTCCTCTATTTTCCCTTAAAGTAATCCATTTGTATTTCACACGGGATTATAGAGAAGAACAAAGACCCACATCTCTGAAACCTTTTCTGCCAAATACTTGCAACAAAATCAACGTGTGGAATCTAATAGTGGTCTCAGCAACTCGGGCTGTAGCTAAGACTTGTGCCAGAATTAAATGAGAAGACTAGCAAGGCTAATTTTGAAGCTGGGGCCATCTTGCTCCACCTTTGCTGCTTTTCATAAGTAGCATGGTGCATTCCTTGCTAAGCAGTGGTGAGTTGTCAATTAAGGGGCATTATTGCTCTTTTATGCTTTTTTGATGGTCCAACTCACCTCATTAATATTCAGCACTCTATCTGACAAAATTCCCCAAACAAGCGAGATGTCAAGGAAACTTGAAATGGAAACCAGAGGGTGCCCATTGAATTCAGCTCCTTGCTTGCTTTAAAGGTACTCCATATTGGACAGCAGACGCCAATACATCAGAACAAGCACCATGCTCACTGACTGCATGCACCCTACATCCATGAGCATTGGCATCTGGTATCTGCCAGCCTCTAAGAAGCTTTCATGGCACATTTCTGATCCATATGAGGATGTTTCTGCACCTCAGTGCTGCACCAGCATCTATCAGTGCAATGCTGCAGCAAGAACACAGTGTTCTTAGGGACATGCACCCAGGACGTGGGCTGGACCAGACTGCATCTCTTAAGCTCTTCACCACACACACTCACTCTGAGCCTACCTGGATGTGAATAGCATTTCTATCTTGCATCACTTTGTCTTGCCTTTTTGTACTTTTCCCCTCAGTCAGCGATACCAGGCTCATATTATATCTGTCTTGTTGTTTAATGCAGACATAGCCAAAAGGCTTGCCATAATTGTCTGCATCCTCAATCAACTCAAAGGGATAGCCTTTGCTCAAAGGGTCCCAATATGAGAAATCAAGGGCAACCTTTGATATGAATGCCGGGGCTTGGAAAAAAATCAGTCAGCTGCTTGGGGCGTATATGAGGTATTGGACAGAAGATGGTGGAATTTACACTAGCAGAGTGGAGAAGTTCATTGACCTTGTTCCTACAATGGTGCTATAATATTGTACTTTCCTCCAGATGGCTGAGACTGTGTTTTAAACCAGATGGTAACCCCAAACCAGGCTAGCATGTTCTCCACTACTGGTCTTCAAGGAAGATAAAGTCCAGACTCTGCACCACATCAACCAGCAGAGCCTTTAGGCTCCTGCCACACAGCAGGATGCTAATTTTCTCCATCCTGTATGTCTAGGATCCATGCAGGGTCAGCTGCAGACTGACTACGCACCCGGACCAGCACAGTGAACTTCTAAAAACGACACGGGTGCAAGTGATACTGGTGACACCCTGTAATATCTGCTGAGCGGTGAGATGTTTTGAGAACAGTATGTGGTAACATGGACGTCGTGGGACAGGACAGGTCATTTAACAAAGTGAATTTGATGATATGGAAAGAAAACTCATTAGGCCTCACAGAGGAATTCCCCCAAAAAACTAGACACAACTTGAACTTAGTCAAAAAATGTAAAATTTAGCCCAATAGAATTTGAAACAAATTCAGATGTATTGTTTATTAATGCAAACCTTTTTTGTGATTGGTTTCTTGTGCTGCACACTACAATCATTACAACTGAACAGAGGCATGCTAAACATATAACTTTTATAAATCACTTGTCAAATGTTTTAAACATTTGGCAGAAGAAAAATAAAGTTTTAAAACGTGCCTTCATTTTAGTGGTGACTTGTTTTTTTTCACGTGAAGCAACAGATATTATCTGTTTGATACATAATCTGACAACAAAGTTATATTCACTCCATACAGATGCAATTCCTAGTTGGATTTCTGTAACCTGGCCTTTTGATTTCAATATATGTTTTTATAAATTGGTTTCAAGCATTTTAAAGGCCCTAGAGACATTTGAAAAAAAATACACGTGAATCTTTTGTAAACATTAACTGATCATGCATGCAACAATACAAGAAAATTGTTAAGCCAAAATCCATTTTAGAAAATAAAATAAGTGATAATGGCAACATGATATTAATCTTTTCAGAAAGTAGCTTCTTCCTGTGAGTTAATGTCCAATGATTCTGAAGCTGTGCTACTCAGACCAGTAACTATGCTGTTTCAGAGATAGTAGGAACTGCAGATGCTGGAGAATCTGAGATAACAAGGTGTAGAGCTGGATGAACACAGCAGGCCAAGCAGCATCAGAGGAGCAGGAAGGCTGACGTTTCGGGCCTAGACAGCATCTGCAGTCCCTACTATTTCTGAAACAATTTTAACCCCACTGCGAAGCCTCTTCTAAGGATGCCTACCCTGACGAAGTAACAATTTCTGAAGAAGGGTCTAGGCCCGAAACGTCAGCCTTCCTGCTCCTCTGATGCTGCTTGGCCTGCTGTGTTCATCCAGCTCTACACCTTGTTATCTCAGTAACTATGCTGGTTTGATTTCTTCTCTGCTATGAGTTAGATAATCATTGTGACGAGGTGTAATTGGCGACTACAAATATGGAGAAAGGGATGAACCACACTTTATCACCTTTTAGTGACTCCTTCCGGGTGATAACAGAGAAGAAATGTAAAAAGCAAAACATTTGTTAAATTGTACTAATTGTAAAAAAATTAACACTGGCATTTAAATTTTCTTTGGAGCTTATGGAAATTGTTCAAATCTGTTGCTGTAAATTGAGGAAAACTGGCAGAAATCTCATTTGTATGTCAATCTGGGGTTTCCACTCAAGTTATAGTGGCAAATCAGAGAATGAATGAGGAAATTCCCAATGCATACTTCATAAATCTTTGGTTCCAGTGCTATTAACCTGTGTAAGACTTGGAAATTATGGCAAGATAAGTCATGCAGCTGCTGATTATAATGTCTACATGCTGTCAATTTGAGAAGTATACTGATCAGATACACCCTTTCCAGACCTCAGTGCACAATACTTTGTGTGGCAAGTGATCAAGTTGACAAGGTCGAGATTGGTCATCAGTGAAGGCATCCATTTGTAAGCAACATAAACTTCCTGTGTCAGTGTAGTTTTATTTTCACAAGGGACAAGCTATTGACACTACATTAGTGTGGACAGCAGCTCTTTCTGTTGAGTAGGTTCACTTGCACAACCAGACAAAAAGGGAGAGATCTGAGCATATAGGCTTCATTGGCAAGCGGAAAAGTATGTCACAGTATAAACTTCCCTTATTGAATATGATTGAAGGGCAGAATTTAAAGAGATTTGATTTAAGACTTGAGTTTAAAGGCTGACAGAAATGAGCTTAATGCATGGAACGTCATTTGGTATGATCAAGGGAGGCACAGATCCTCTTCTGATGCAGTGAGGACAACATCTTCAAGATGCTTGGACAACATTTTCAACTTTCTTTAGTGATTACTCTATAATGAATGCAGAGAAATTCCCTGTAAAGATGAGAGTCCTCTTTTGGAATATCAGTACTGTGATGGTTAGAAGTCAGAGATAGGAGATTCCTTTTCGTAAGAGCACATTTATTTTTCTATCTCACAGGAAACAAGTGGAAGGTTTACCTGGCTGGTATCTGGTATGGGGGTTATCTTATGAGGAAAGTTTTTGGACTGGCTGGACCTGTATCTACTGGAGCTTAGAAGAATGAGATGTTATTGAAACATACAAATTCCTGAGGGGACTTGACAAGGTGGATGCTGGAAGGATATGTACTTTTCAGGGGAGTCTAGAATTAGGGGAAGAATTTAAAAATGAGTCACCTTTGGAACTCTCTTCCTCAGAGAGTGGCTGAGGCAGAATAATTTAATATTTTTTAAGGCAGAGGTAGATTCTTGACTAAAGGGTATTGGAGGTAGGTAGGAAAGTGCAGTTGAGACCATAATCAGATCAGCCATGATCTTACTGAATGGCAGAACTGGATGAAAGGGGCTTACACCTGATCTTAATTTGTATGCCACGTGGAGTCACATATGCTGGAAAAGCTCAGCAGGCCTGGCAGCATCTGTGAGGAGAAATCAGAGTTAATAGTTCAGGTCTGGTTACCCTTCCTCAGAACTGATGATAGCCAGGAAAATGTCAGTTTATATACAGAAGATAGGGTGGGGGAGGGGGTAAGGAGTAAATGATAGGTGGGAATAGAGCACAAAGACAGAGACGAGCAGTTGGATGGACAAAGGGGTAGATAACAAGAAGGGTTTAGGCCCGAAACGTCAAGTTTTCCTGCTCCTATGATGCTGCTTGACCTGCTGTGTTCATCCAGCCCCATGCTTGTTATCTCGGATTCTCCAGCATCTGCAGTACCTTTTATCTCTGGCTAGGAGGATGAATAGCTGTTAGTGGAGACGGTTAATGACTAACAACAGGTGGTGTGTAATGGCAGGCTCTGTGATAACAAGGCCTGGAGTACGGGAGTTGGGGGCTAGGACATGGGAAAGTTCAGGCCCTAAAATTGTTGAACTTGATATTGAGTCCGGAGGGCTGCAGGGTCACCAAGCAGAAAATGAGGTGATGTTCTTCCAGCTTATGCTAAGCTTCACTGGAAAACTGCAGCAGGCCTGAGACAAAGATGTTAGACAGGGAACAAGGTGTTGTGTTAAAGTGACAGGTATCTGGAAGCTTAGGGTCTTTTTTGCGGGTAGAATGTAGATGTTCTGTGAAGTGGTCACCTAGTCTACACTTTGTTTCCCCAATGTAGAGGAGACTACATTGTCAGCAGCAAATGCAGTAGACTAGATTCTGGGAAGTGCGGTCGTGAGGCTGTGGTTGGGGTTGGGGGGCGGGGGGGGGGGGGGGGGGTGGGAGTGCAGTGGGGTAGGGGTATGAAGCGAAAAAAGAGTGGACCATGGTGTTCTGGAGGTAATGGACACTGCGGAAGGCTAACAAGGGAGGGGAGGGGAATATGTGTCTGATGGTAGCATCTTGCTGGAAGTGACGGAAATGAACTTCTGGATATAGATGCTGGTGGGATGGTAGATGAAGATAAGGGAACCCTATCATTGCTGCGGGCGGAATTGTGGGAAATGGGTCAGGCCCAGTTGAGGGCCCTGTCAACAACAGTGCTGGGAATTCCTCGGTTGAGGAAGAAGGTGGACATTTCGGAGGCTCCTTTGTCAAAGGTGGCCTCATCAGAACATATATGATGGAGGCAGAGGAACTGGGAGAATGGAATGGAGTCTTTATAGGAAGCAGGGTGCTAGGGTGTATAGTCCAGGTAGCTGTGGGAGTCAGTGGGTTTATAGTGGGTATTAGTTGCCAGTCTATCCCCAGAAATGGAAACAGAGATGTCGAGGAAGGGAAGGGAGAAGTCAGAGACAGACCAGGTGAAAGTGAGGGCCGGGTGGAAATTGAAAGTAAAATCAATGAACTTTTCGATTTCCAGACATGAGAGGGAAGCAGCACCAATGATATCACCGATATATCAGAGAAAGAGTTATAGGGTGGTTCCGGAGTAGGATTGGAACAAGGAATATAGAAGAGGCTATGACCAGACATAAAAGAATTTGGGGCATGGTTTGATTTGTACCAAGTATCTATTTGCAAACAATGTCATTACATAACTCAGTCAGGTTAAAGACACTCTTTAAGGAAACTACAACTTACCTGTGAAATTAGTGTCCATTTTCACACAATAATGGATCAAGGAATAAATATGGAATTCAAATGATACTTCTTTTTTAAGAAGCAGAGCGATAAGGTTATTGGGAAGGCAAAGTTTTGAGTTGGTGTTCGAGAACAATGCAGCACATTACTGCATATCTCTACAGTGTACAACACTTTTGAATGGCTGTACTTAAATAATGTATCCAATGTTGGTCCAAACACACAGCAAGGTTATTCAAGAGAAACAGAAAAGCCAAACCAAATCCAGTCTTAGGCTGATTTAATTGTGATGATGCTTGAGTTGTTGGGATATATTTATATTCAAGAAATGGTGTCTTAGAACCTAAAGAAACAATTACTCTCCATTTGAGTACATTGCTTCAGACAGATGTGGTAGGACCTGGAAATATGCAGATGAATGTCTTTGGAAAGAATTTGGTTAGATGTTAGGAAACAACATCCAGAGAGCTATCTGATACTTGGAGAGATTGCTAAAGTAGGAGGGAATTTCCAGTTTGTAAATAGCAGTTTTAAGGCTAGCTAGGATTTTAAAAATACTTCGATTATTGAAGTCTCATAGAATTTTGCTATATGGATTAGGTCAACAAGAAAGCATCTCCCCACAATTTTTCCTAAATTGGTCTCAAGTTTGTTTTCTTTATTTGCCTGTCCCAATGGAACTTCAAAGGTCTGTTGATCCATAATAAAAGCCCAAGTATCACAGATTTAGTAAACCATGCTGATCAGAATGAAAGCTCTCATGAATCTGTTTAATGGGAAGAATGAGACTCTACCATAGGATTTCTGCTGATGACAGTAATCATGTGTAATCAGAAAAGCTGCTCCAATCACAGGGGATCAAGGAAAATGATCTGCGCCAGGAACCACCGATGACTTGGAACTGTCCTTCTGATGCTAATACCTTTCTTCATTGACATCAATATGATTTGTGCTGAAAACACTTCTTCTTCATGATTAGGGACTTCTAGGCTTACAACTTCAATTTTTCCTCCAATTTATATGTCCTCCAAGGCAAAAACTATTAGGCAAATGTGATTAGGAGGAAGTACTACAGGAAAGAAGGACTCCAGTCTACTCCAATCTATCACGGAGTACCTTAGATGGTGATTTAGTCTCACAGCACAAAGCACTTCACATGAGAATATTGACAAAATGAAATCTAAGAAATGACACCTGCTAAAAGAGTTTACCCAGAGGTTGCGTGGAAGAAGATGCATTCTTATATATCAAAAGGTGTCAGCATTGTACCTTTACTCTCACTCTTGAAAATGTGAACCTCTTGATTCACAGAAGTGACATATGTTTCAATACTTTGGGAAAGTGCACCATCAAACAGAATGAATATAGGTGAATACAGACCGCTTGAATTAGAGGTTCCAAAAATAATGTTGTTTTCCTTGCGTGTCAGAAATGTGACTGACAAAAAAAAACACGAAAAGTGTGTCTTTTTGACACTAAACATGCCTCAGACCTGTGGTACTATTATGTTTGCAGCACAGTTAAAACACCACAATTCCACGTACATCCTGACTATTTTTTCCACTTACGTTCAAGCAGGAGACTCAATTACATTTGTGCCATCTTCTCTGATTTTGTATTGAAAATGAAAATTCATTGGTATGTTAAAGAGAAGGACCACTGACTTCTGATATATTCATGGGGTAAAAGTCCATTCCTCCATGAAACTCTGGTACTAACTAACCAGTGAGTGTTTTATGGCAAAGCATAGCAAAATGGAAAATAAACAGAGATGGTTGACATTAAAGCAGCGCAAAAAGGCAACAGGCTTGTTCACAAATACACAATACTACCACATAAATTGTTTCACAGTGGATCATAATTTCAGACTCTCTGTCCTCTGCAAGAAAAAAAATTGATATACAACTTGCTCCTCTTCCAAACAAAACATTACATTTTGAACACAATTCACCTCTAGTATTTATCTAGGGACTTATTTTGTGGATGAATAAAATGGCAACATTAATAATAGAACTCTACTGTATGTGTTTTACAGGCAAAACATTTTCTAAAACACAACTGTACACAATGTTAAAAAGGTTACAAGTAATCCTTCACACATATCAAACCTGTCGTACACTGTGTATGTTTTAAAAAAACTTTGCAATATGTTATACATTATAGCCCATGCATAAATGATATGATTACATTTCTGATTAATGTACCTAAGCACATTTTATTCAGTGGAACCATATTACTGAGTTTTAAAATTTGCAGTTGTCTCACTTAAAGAAAACAGGGAATAAATATTTTGCCACATTAATGTTCCCTTAATTGTATTCTAAATACTCCTAAAAATGTAAATAACTATGATGTAAATGTTTGCTTACATGGTAAATATGTATTTGTTAACAAAATTTAATAAAAATGCAGATCAATGGGTGAGTGCACATAGCTCAAATATCCCGTATCATTTAAACACTGTCATGGAAAAGCAAAATAATGAAAATGTTGGAAATCTGAAATAAAAACAGAAAAGACAGAAAGTACTTGGGTCAGACAGCATCGTTGCAGCGGAAAATAGAAGTAATGGCATGAATTTTCATCTTTGAGGCAGGTAGCAGGAGTTCAGAAAATTCTTGGCTCAGTTCACCCACCTTGAAAGAAAGTGCAAGTGTCAACAGGATTTTCATTTGGTTGGGGTGGGGTCAGCTAACCTGGGAAAGAGTTGGAAGGCAGCTACAGGGCTTTCTGGATGCCAAGGCATGCTGCTTACAGAGCCCACTTTACTGCTGTGGGACTTCACTCCAGTTGTAAGAACACCCACTTCTTGACTCCTTTATGATCTCCATGGCAATGGATGCACCCCAACGTTCCTCCCTCATGTGCCCCACATCAAGGTTTACCCCAACACTCAGGGTCATTAGACACACGGAAACAAACCCTTTGGTCCAATCAGTCCATTCCAAACATAATCCCAAACTAAACTAGTCCCACCTGCCTGCTCTTGGCCCATATCTTTCCAAACCTTTCCTACTCATGTACTTATCTAAATGTCTTTTAAACCCTGTAATTGTGCCCACATCCACGACCTCCTCAGGAAGTGCATTCCACACGAGAACCGCCGTCTGTGCAAAAACTTTGCTCCTCATGTCTTTTTAAATCTCTCTCCTCTCACCTTAAAAATATGTCCTCTAGTCTTGAAACTCCCCTATCCTAGGGAAAAGGCCCCTACCATTAAGCCCATCTACACCCCTCACAATTTTATAAACTTCTATAAATTTACCTCTCAATCTTCTATGCTCCAGAGAAAAAAACCTATCCAACCTTCCCCTATGGTGCCTCATTTTCCCTCCTCCTACAATCCACTGACCTTCATGCAAAGCTATGGCACTTCTATGCATATTCACTCACTATATACTACACAGAACCAATGAATCCGGCAATGACAATCTTTTTCTTTATCTCTCCTCCCATTTCATTTCCAAGGGTTGTCCAAGACCAAGAACCTCTCCCATCCTTAGCACCTGTCATCAGACATATTCAAAGGATTTACATGCTGCTAATCAACCTGTCTGGCCATGTTATGAATGCATCTTCCAAGACCAACAAGTTCTGGTATGGGACTCAAACCTGGAGCTTCTGGCCCAGGAGTAGGGATGTTACTACTGTGTAACAAGATTTAATAGTAACAAAAAGATGTGTAAAATAAGTTTGAAAAATAGCAGAGTCATTCATTGACAATTTTCCACTTCATTTTTAAAAAATCATTTCACTAGAGGCCACTGTAAAAGTGTTGATCCATTCTTTTAAACTATCGAACGCAAAAATTCTAAGCACTTGGAACCTTTATCTTATACAAATAAAGATTGTGCAGTTGGACAATGGATCTTGAAGCCACAGCTATCATTCAAACAACCTTTTCCCTGGGCTCAACTGTTTCAGCAGTCTAACAGATGTCTGAGATCCCAGCAAAGCCTCATTAAGCATTCTTGCTGAAAGCCCATGAATCATGAGTGCATTAGTTGATTCAACTCCATGAAAATTCCAAAGGATGTGGATTTGCCCATCTCTGCTATGGAGCAGCCTGGCCTGGAGTGCAGATTGCAGGCCTGCACCCTTTAAAGGCCTTAGTGAGAATTGAAAACATCAGGAATGGGGACAGGAATTCCAGAATATCATCAGGGCTGCTATTTCTACACTTCTATAGAGTTTCCTCAACTTCATGAAAATTCAGGTCAATGTTTCAAGTCTGTGGCTTTTCATTAGACCAGCCCTGATGTGGCAGCACAGTGGCTCAGTGGTTAGCACTGCTGCTCACAGTGGCAGGGACAAAGGTTCAATTCCAGCCTTGGGCAACTGTCTGTATGGAGTATGGACATTCTCCCTGTGTCTACGTGGGTTTCCTCCAGGTGCCCTAGTTTCCTCTCACAGTCCAAATATGTTAAGACTGCGTGGTTTGGCCATGCTAAATTGCCCATAATGTCCAGGGATATGTAGGGTATGAGGATTAGCCACCGGAAATCCAAGGTTATAGGGTAGGAGTGTGGGTCTAGGTGCAAGAGGTTGTAGACATGCTCGCTGAGCCGGTGGGTTTGGATGCAAATGTTTCGTCACCAAGGTTCACTGGAGGCACACTGATGATGTTATCTAGCAGCGTGAAGAACCGTTTTCATCCAAACCCACCGGCTTGGCGAGCATGTCTACAACTTCATCCACAACCCGAGCTACAAATCTTCTCAAAAAATCTGGGTGGGATGCTCTGTGGAAAATCAGGGTGGAATCGATAGGCTGAATGGCCACACTGTAGGGATTCTATGATCCAGTTCCTTGAAACATTTCAGATATAGTAGGAACTGCAAATGCTGGAGAATCTGAGATAACAAGGTGTAGAGCTGGATGAACACA
>JAHRHZ010000057.1:14689223-14759593 GCA_024137785.1 Ginglymostoma cirratum | reverse complement strand
TTGGCCTGCTGTGTTCATCCAGCTCCACACCTTGTTATCTTGGATTCTCCAGCATCTGCAGTTCCTATCATATCAGTTAATATTTTGAGTCTGGTATGACTCTACATGACTGGTGAGATGAGTTAAAAGAGAAATTGTTCGTATTGCAAACAAGTTCAGCTATGCAAATAAGGGCAGTGATGGATGGAGACTGTGCAGGCCTCCTTTTCAAGGAAGCAGAGGTGAGCCTTCAGACCATCCTGATGGGGAAATGTATGTGTAGAGGGATTGCATCATTTCTAGTGAAGAGGAGCTGACTAGGACCAAAAAACTGGCGCTGCTGTAAAGTGGCAGAAGAATCTCAAAAGTAAGTGGAAGAGATTGGACAAGGGCAGAAGAAATACATTGAGTCAGGCAGAAACAGGCTGAAGTAATAGTCTGTTTATGAATTTTGGGAAGGAGATACGGACAGGCTGCGCAGGACTGCGGACAATCAGTTGGGAAGATATGGAGGGAAGATCTTCCAGAGGGGATGAGGTCCATGACAGGGTATAACTTCCAAGACTAATGTTCAATGGTGGCGTCATGATCCAGGGGGAGATAGGAGGAAGTATCTGAGAACTAGTGCTCAGCTTCTGCTAGGTGGAGATCTGTGTGCAATACAACCACACCATGCTTACCAACAACACAGAAGTGCCAATGCTGGAAATCTGAAACAAAACTTAAGTTCTGATTTCTGAAGAAGGGTCACTACCACAGCAAATTTTCTTAATCTTAACATTTGAACGAAGTGTTTGTAGAACTGCCACTCTTTACTAGTAAAATATTAGCCCCTCTGAGGGTAGGATAGTTGAGATTTGCAGTTTGGAGAATACAGATAAAAGTACCTAGAGAGACAGAAAGACCTGAGTTACTTCAAACACTTCTCAAGCATTTTTGGATTCAGTCCATACCTGGAATAGGGAGAAGATCAGAATCTAACCTGATCAGACATTCATCCCAGGATAATTATCCTAGCCAAAGAATGGCTGGTGGACATGGTGAAGAGGCAAATCTGGCTAGAGTTTCAGGAAAAAGATGATGAGTGAGAATGGCCTTCTTTCAGCTGGAGATGGAATTAAAAGTACAGATGAGACAGGAGAAACTAGCTATGTTACTAGGAAATGGCTTGAACCAAAATAAATACAAAGAGTGTCCAAAGCATTCCAGGTGGGAGACAAGAAAAATGGAAGGGAGCCAGAAGAATTCTATTCAGCTACTGAGAATTGACATGGTCCTGAACAGCCTGAAAAGGGATGAGAAAAAGCCCATAGATATTGGAAAAATAGAAGGAAGACTATGGGCATTTATGAATGAAAGGTCGGATCCTGCTGGATTAAAAGGAGTCAGGTAGAGCCCACCAGAACTCAAGGTCAAGAAAGGGCCTATAAAGTGAAAACGGGTCAGGATAGAAGCCAGAACACATTCCAGAGAGACTGTACAAACTAATCAGTTTCAGCAAAGCCTGCAAAGCTGCAGAATACTGGAAGAAGTTGAGTCCCTACAGGAGTGGAAGAACCCATAAGGGATCAGCTAGCTCAGGAGAAACTACCTAGGTTTAAAAAAGCTGACACCAACCCTGTAAAATTAAAATGCATAAAGAAAGGAGCTGTAGGTTTTAAGAGATCAAGAGAGTAAGCCAGAAATCAAGTTGGCAGGCACCTTCCTACCAAATTAGTTGGAGCCCAGAAGGAGAGACAGCCAAAGTTTGGATGGTGGAATTCTTCATTCTAGAGTTAAATCAAAGCCAAGAAAGTTCCCAGACTCGGCTGGAAAATTTAAAAGGCAGAGAGCCTGTACCACTGCTGGTTGAGTATGAGGTCTGGCTACTGAATTTTTTTTCCACATTTGGACAAAAACCAAAGAGATTTCCAAATAGGCCAACAGCTGGTGAGAAACCTACCCTATTACAATATAAAAGAACAAGATCCTGGATATGCAGCAGCTCTTGCTTTGAAAAACCTTTCTGTCTGCACTCCAAGGGATGCCAAGGAAACTATTAAACAGAAACACAATTGTTGAGGTGGTTGCCTCCCCTTTAAAAGAAAAGAAGACTACACCCTTGCCAGATAGTGAGAGACTGTCTGGCCATAACACATTCAGAGAACAGAGAAGTTGCCAGAAAGGCAGAAAAATAGTGAGGAAAATGCCTCACCTAGTTGAAGAGCTGCTAGACTGTGCAGCAGATGAAGACATCTACGGCTAGTTACATCTGTAAGGTCGCAGGACAGGTTGGGGACCAACCCCTACCTAAAATAAAAGAAGAGTAGTAGATGTTGTCTATATTGACTTAGCTAGGTGCTCAACAAGATTCTGCATGGAAGACTGAATAGTAAAGTTAGCCCACATGGAATCCATGGGGAACTAGCCAACCTGATACAAAATTGGCTTAAAAGTCGGAGCCAGAGGGTGATGGTAGAGGCTTATTTTTTGGACTGAAAGATTGTGACCAGTGGTTTGTTGCAAGGATATACTGCTTTTTATCATTTATATACGTGATTTTGATGTGATTATAGGAGGTATTGTTAATAAGTTTACAGATGACACTAAAATTGGTGGTGTAGTGGACAGTGAAGAAGGTTATCTCAGAGTACAACTGAACCTTGAATGGATAAACCAATGGGCCGAGGAGTGGCAGATGGAGTTTAATTTAAATAAATGTGAGGTGTTGCATTTTGGTAAGGCAGACCAGGGTAGGATTTATACACCTAATGATAGGGCTCTGGGGAGTGTTGCCAATCAAAGAGAACATGGAATGTAGATGCATAGTTCCTTGAAAGTGGAGTTGCAGATAGACAGAGTGATGAAGAAGGCATTTGGCATGTTTGCCTTTGTTTGTCAGTGCGTTGAGTATAGGAATTGGGATGTCATGTTGCAGCTGTACAGAACATTGTTGAGGCCATTTTTAGAATACTGTATTCAATTCCACCCTCCCTGTTCTAGGAAAGATGTTGTTAAACTTGAAAGGTTTCAGAACAGATTTACAGGGATGTCGCTAGGATTGGAGGGTTTGAGCTAAAGGGAAAGGCTGAATAGGCTCAGATTATTTTCCCTGGAGCTTTGGAGGCTGAGGATTGATCTTACAGATGTTTATAATATCATGAGGGGCATAGATAGGTTGAATAACTAAGATCTTTTTCCCAGGTTAGGGGAGTCCAAAACTAGTGGGCATAGGTTTAAGGTGAGAAGGGAAAGATTTAAAAGGATCTGAGGGGCAACTTTTTCATACAGAGGATGGTGTGTGTGTTGAACGAGCTGCCAGAGAAAGCGGTGGCGGAGAACACAATTACAATATTTAAAAGCCACCTGGATGTGTACATGAATTGGAAGTGTTTAGAGAGATATGGGCAAATATTGCCAAATGTGTCAAGATTTATTTATGATATGTGGTCAGTATGGATGAGTTGGACCAAAGGGTCTGTTTCTTTGCTGTATAGCTCTATCACTCTATAATAGGGAAAGAAAGTACCCTTGAAGTTCCACCTCATTGTATCTATCATTAAGAAGTTCAAGTGCAGATAAACATCCAGACAGTGCCTGCCACATTGTTGACCCATCTGAAGTTAGCCAGAAGGAGAGAGTTGAGAAGAAGGGTCTGGGGGTTTCCCCAGTTGAATGCTTAGCTGGCAGACTCCAGCAGCAGGGATGTAAGAGACACAGAGGCAGCAAAGATCCAGCAGTGAATCACTGGTAAGGGGCAAGACCAACAACAGGGATAATGTGGTGCAGAGATGATGAGAACTCACTGGAAGCAGCACTTCCAACCTCTAAGAGGAGCCAGATATCACAGGAAAGCAGATAGGTGATTGGCTGTGTGTAAAATAGCAAGGAGAGATTAGGACTTTATTCTTGGTCAGTCATTGTCCGTAAAGGGAGATGAGCTGATTCTCCTTATCATAAAGGGAAAATACTGTGAATGTTAGAAATATGAAACAAACACAGAATACTGGAAAAACTCAGCAGATCTAGCAGCATCTGTGGAGAGAAGAAGAGAGTTAAGCTGTTTCTCCTACATGATTTCAACACCAGAGTCTGGAGGGACAAAAACCTCTGGAAAGGTTGAGTGGGCGAAAGAAGCATAGAAAAAGCAAACATCAATAGAATCTTCCCTCTAAGGAGATGTCTAAAACATGACCACAAACACCCTATTTTGCCAGAGAGACAAATACTAAATCTCATGGTAACACCTTCATTTCAGACAATGGCAACTCTATGATGATATCTTCATCCCAGCAAGGGGCTGGTGGGATGTTCACATCACCCATACCATGACAGGAGCTGACAACTGCTGGACTGACCAATATCTAATCTGGTTTACTGTCTCCATCAGTCTGACCCAAAAACAGTATCAGCGGCAAAAGCCCTGCCACAGAAATTCAATTCAAATGAACTTTGACTCTGCAAAGAAAGGCCTTGGTCAACTTGGCAATGCTTATTAAACAGGAACTACAGAATGTCTTCTGTGCTTTGTCTACCCTCAAATCAATCGTAAACAGCACTTTTGAGATGACTTGGGTTTCTTTAAGGAAACATCAAGACTTCTTTGACAAAACAACCAAAAGATCTAGGAGCTATTAAATCGCAACCATAAGGTGTTCTGAACTGCAAACACCATGAATACTTAGAATAAAGAAGATCTCTGGACAAATGAAGGCCAAAGTCCAACAAAAAAAAACCAAAGAACAGATGGTGGGCACAAGGGTGAGGTAGCTGCGATGAATAAGAATGATTCCAAGGATGAAAACCTTCAGTTAGGAGGATTAGTTGTAGAGACTGAGACTGTTTCCTTGAAGCAGAAGGCTGAGATGAGATCTGATAGAAGTTTTCAGCATGATGAGGGACTGTATACAGTTAATAGGTAGAAACTTTTCCTGCTCCCTTATAAAGATCAAGAACAAAAGGCACAGATGTAAAGTGATTTACATAAGAAAGAAACAAGGTGAGGAAACAATATATTTTCTGAAAAGACTGGCTTGGGCCTGGAATGCACTGAGACTAACTGAGGCATTAAGAAGGCATTAGATGGTTACATAAAGAGAAATGACATGCAAGAGGATTGAGAAAAGGCAGGAGAATGGCATTAAGTTGTGATGCTCATTTGGAGAGCTAGTGCAGACACGATGGGTTAAACCTTAACATATTCTTGTTTAAGTGTGAGTTGCCTTGTTTAAGAGCAATAACTTGCATCTCAGTAGGATCTTCCATAACACCAGCATCCCTTGGGGTTATGGCATCTTTCAAAGCCTGCTGCACTCCTCAGAAATATTGCCATTTGTAAGCTGTGCTGTTTGGCTGTGTCAAACATCAGGAGAGATGGAAGAGAAGAAGAAGCTGGCATCACTTCCCAAAGAGAATCTGGAGGTCCACGTGGATAGGGTGGTGGAGAAGAGTCCACTTCCCCAAAGATCCGTCATACCAGGCCAGCCTGGCTGCTGATAACCACCAGGTCAGTGCCATCTCCAGGTTGAGAAAGACTGGGCAGGATTACAGCAAGAAGGTCAATGACCTTCTCCACTCTGCCAGAGTAAGTGCAATACTTTGCTCTCTACTACCTCACATTTAATTTTTCCACTGCATCAGCCTCCCACCAAGGGTCACATTCCGAGACCCCCTCTGTTGCATGTGACAACTTCTCTCACTCTCTCTTGTTATCATGCATGACTGCTCCGCTACCCAAACACCCACAACATTAACCCTCTGTGCTGCCTCCTCATTCCCTTGGAATACCATCACCTTTTCTTCCCCACATGCACCAGCCCTAGAAGCAATGCCACCCACCTGCAATTTACCCATTTTTCTCCTTTAGTGATTACAAGAGAACACATCTCACAATGGGGCTGAGTGACTCTGCATAGGCTGGGCAGGGAGAAGGTTGTTGAATGTGTCCTCACTCCTCTAGGAAAGGATTCTTGCCCTGTTAGGAGAAGATGGTGATTGCTCCTGCAGGAATAGAGAGACAATGTTATTATGTCAATGGATAAGTAACATTTGTCATTCCACTGAAATGATCACATTAACTAAGTGTCAAACACCAGCAGTAACCAGTGGCTGCAACATCTCTTGTCTTTCTTATGCCTTACATCATCCTGGTGCATCCTCCGAAGGATCAGCCCATCTCCCACAAAGCAGACTTTCTAATCCCCAGATCATCATGGATATTCATTGGACTGACCATCTTTTGTACTGCCTACCTGTTTCCCCTCTTCCACTTTTAATTTGTGAATAGAGGATGACGATTGCCTACACCTTTGAGTGACCTGACCTGCCAGCACTGGCTGTCAGCTGCCCAGACCCATGGTTGATGGACACATGTATCCATGACTGTGCCACTCCAACACCCGCTTCCCCAATGGACTGTTGTCTACTAGGAATTGACCATGACCCACTCCCTGCAACACGGAGGCACGGACCCCCTGGGTAACACCACCCTGACCAGATGCCTGACCGTGGCCGAAGCCAAAGAGAAGCTGTCCTTGAGTAATTGTGCCAGACCCCTGACTGATGGGTGTCCCCATGGACTTCCCAGCAGACTACTCCCCTATGACCTTTACACATGTTGCTCTGCTTGCTGTCGATGCTGTATGTTTGGCACAAATTTGGAAGCCAAGTGATCTGGACACTAAAGTGACTTGCCACACTGACATAAGGCAAGATACACACACTGTTGACTGAGGACTGCTGAACAGCGTGACCACTGCCTGATTGTCTGACTGTGTCCATTGGGGCAGTGCAAGGCATGGGAGGGCAGTGCAAAGAATGCAGGCGGCTTTGCTACACTGCTTGGACAGAGGGGGGAAAGTTGCAGAGAGATGACTTTGACATCAAGATAACTATTCTACCACACATCTCACTGCAGCCCAGGCTATTCGGAGCCTCCTAATTTCTGTCCATGGATTGAAAAGGAGTGCTTCTGTGATTTCATGACCAAAATGTTTCTTCATGTATTCAGTACATAACAGAAATGAAAAGCTCACCTTCTATCAGGATATCAGGTATCAGGAGTTCATATGTTTGTTTACATTTGGGATGTGGACATCTTCATGATTGTAAACATTGCTATCGCTCTCTACGTACCAAAAAAGGAGCTTGCACTCTAACACATGGATTACTTTTGGTTGCTGGCACTGTTCTTATTTAGGCAAACAGTAGTAAAATACGTGCAAACCGTAAATGAGATGGAAGATAAATTTTATTTCTTTTTGGTGTTGAGGAAGAAATTAGTCCTATTTTTCCACATTTGCTCCATGACTGATTGATTTTTGGAGCTGTATTTCCTGCATCAGCACATTGTCTGAATAGATTTATTTATGATCACATGATTTGGGCCTCAAGAAATGTACTGAGATACATACATTTGACATTCAGAAAATTTGGGTCTCTACCAAAGAAAATAAATAACTTCTACCCACCTCTTCCTAACACTTTATGTATTAAATATACAAAAATATTTCCTATTGATGAGTTGATGGAACGTAATGAACCATGAGAAAAATGTTGCAATTTGGAATTAATTTTGTTCACTTTTTAAGTTAAATATGTCATTGCCTTCATGGCTATGGAATATGTATCACATTTGCACTTACCAACTGCGTTTTTCCTACATATCTATGCCATTCTAATGACAGTGAATAAAAATAACTCTTTCCTTCTCACTCTTTGCAATAAAAGGGGAGTTGACAGATACTGAAGTCATTTATTTAGATTAATCACTATTACCTTTCTGTTTCCAGCTTTCTTTTTACTAGCAGTTGGCAGTGCTATAATGTTAAAGGCGCCAGCTTTTTCAATGCGTTGGCTTCCAAAGAAGTAGTCTCGTATTCTGCCATCCACATTTTCTCCTTCTTTTTCCTGAACATGGTGTAATTTTGATTTCTGCATGATCACAAAATGTGAAATGATAGCCTGTTTTACAGCTCTCCCAATATTCATTCCCACTGGAGTCAAAATTAACTCTTGTGATTCATAAAGATGGATCCATTTTTACAGTTGCTAGAAGTCTTCAGGCATATTGTGCAGGTGTTTAAGTCAACCTAATAGTGAATACCAAACTCTTAGCTATACTTTTGTTGATGGAAGGTAGATGGGGGTAATATGTCTGGATCAACTAAGTTTAATACTGTTCTTGTCAAGTCCTTAAAGAATCATTACGTGGGTCTGGGGCATAGAAAGCTTAATTGAATTTTACTCTTCCAGATGACCTGAAATTCAGGATATGCTACAGGATAATACTTGATTTAGAATATTAAAAGTATCAATTTTATCATTAAGGAAATTGTTTTGTTATAACTTTAGTGACATAATTTCTAACAAGTCTTAAGTTGGATCTAATATCAAGAGTTAGCATGACTTCAGAAAATTATGGTTTAATAATTATGAGAAGTTCAGGAGTTAACATGTTGTTTTTATTGGAATGATTATGGAAATAACCAATTTATATTCCTTAAATGTGCTCTCCCCCAATCCCCATAGTTCTTCATGCCAGTATAACTCTTATAATCAGTACTCATCTATTCTACCCTCTGTTGAATTTCTTATCCATTCATATGACTTACACTGAATCCCTAGTGTTTCAATGGTAATTAATAGACTTTAATGTCAAACTTTATCAAAGGTTTGGCAGTTTAGGTACACTGTGGAGTAGGGCCTATGATTGTCACTTCAAGGACAACAATGAACTTGATCAATCAATTGCTTTCAATACTAAACCCATATGTTTCCTGCTGTTATGTGGCATTTATTTACCAATAATATTCTGATCTGTCTTAGTAATCAATTCCATCATTGCATGCTGATTGAAAGTAAGGTCCATGGCAGCTTGGTAGATTGAGCTAAGATATTAGATGAAGTCTCTATTTTCTGTGGAGGCATGAGTTTGAATCCCACTTATTCTTTATTGAGAGTGGGACAAAACTGGGTAACACCTTTGGAAGAACCAGCACAGACACATTGGCTGAATGGTTTCTGTTGTGATATGTTAGATCTGAAAGGGCTAACATGAGCTAAGCTGACTTCCCAGCCATTCTGATGTATAACACAGCCACGGGGTAGAGCATCTGGCTGTGTTCATGGCAGTCCTAAGCAGCTGGATTTGGATACAGTCATGTCTTCGCCTTCTCATGTTAACTGTAGTAAAATGTAATACGGCTGTAGTGATTGTAATGAGATCAGCCAGGTGGACCTCATATAGCATGAGTTCCCTGACTGGGGCTGTTAATCTGATCCAATCAGGGAGCCCTGGCTGACTGATAAGAACAGGAGTGTCAGAGGTATTGTTCACTCTGAGAAGTGGCTCTAGAGGAACTTGATCTGTGTCAAGGACTCTCTACATATAAAGGGTATATATAAAGGTAAATAAATAAAGGTATATAAAGGTAAATAAAGGATGACTTGATGACGGGATGCTGGGCTATGTGGAGTTATTTCAGTGGTGATGACTGAAAAGCATGCTCCTGAAGAAATTCACTTGCAACAGTCATCTTTGAGTTATGGTAAGTATTTCTGGCATTGTGCTGTTATTTGGGAAGCTTGACTTGAACGATCCTACCATCGAAGACTTGGCCCAGTATTTGGAGTGAATGCATTATTTTCTTCCAGGCAAATTACATTGGGGCAGATGAAAAGGAGCGAGTAATTCTCCCGACACCTTGTGGTCCCGCAGCTTTTTCGGTTATTAGGAGCCTAATGTTCCCTGAGGTACCAGATAGTAAAGTCTTTCAAGAGTTGACAGATTTAGTTAAAGAATGTTATGACCCCAAGCCTCCGCTAATTTTAAGATGCTATCGGTTTTACTTGGCAATTTGAGAACCAGGCGAATTGCATTGGTATTTTTAACTACGTTAAGATGACTGGCAGAGACATGTGACTTTGGTTTAACCCTGAATGAGATGCTGAGAGATTAATGATGAAACTATGCAAAAGCACCTCAGACCTGAAGCCCAACTGGATTTCAAACTGGCACTATAACTGGCTTTATCATTGGAAAATGTGGCAAGTGGAGCATATGAGTTGCAGGGTATTCCAATGAAAGTAGACACCCTTGCCAGTCTGACTGAGCTTGGGGAACACCATTTGAGTGAAGACAATTGCATAGCCTCACTCAGGATAGATTCTGAACAGAGGGACTCTAGGTCAGCCCACAGGAAAACCCCAAAACAAAGCCAAGCCTTGGCCAAATGGTTAAAGTTTATTTCAGAATCCAGGCCAGCAAGCCATTGTAGTTGCAGGTGGTATGTGGAGCCAAGACAGCAGAAGAATCCTACTAGACCTAAATTGAATGAAAGAACTCAGAGACCGGTATCCAGAAGAGTGCACACACTGGAAAGTCCACCTACATTGGATTAGAACAGTAAAATTGCTTAGCAACATCCAAATCAGAACCATTCAAAATAAATCTGGTCAAATGGTCACCCAGTTCTATTGGAGGGTCGGTACTGGCATGGCTGTTTCAGTGATCACAGAACTAGTCTTTAACAAAATTTGTTTTAGACTCCAACCCTTAACCTTCCACAAGACCTCAACTAGACTGAGAACCCATACTGGGCAGTCTTTATAGATTAAGGGTACAACTCTGTGAAAAGCTGATTCAGTTACCACTCGGGCGAAATTTGTTGAGAAAGATTCACCAAAATTGGGTCAACATTTTTCAATTAGAAATTGGCTGCCTGAGTGACATCCTAATTCAATACCCGAAAGATTTCAAAGAAAGTATAGGGACTATCAAAGGAGCTATGGCCACCTTGCATGATGACCAGGAAGCAATTCCATGATCCTGCCAAGCTCGCTCAGTGCCATTTGCCTCACAGGCGAAAGTAGAGGCAGAAATCAGAAGCTGGAAGACAAAAGAATGATCAAACCAGTCTAGTTTGTGGAATGGACAGCACCGGTCACACCGATTTGAAGCATTACAGATCAGTTCACCTTTGTAGGAATTTTAAACAAATGGTAAACTGCTTTTCACAGCTGGGTAAATACCTAATCCCTCACGTAGAAGATTTGTATGCAAAGCTGGTAGAGGTGCAATCCTTCACGAAGCAGGACATGAGCCATGCATGCTTGCAATTGTGATTACATGAGGATTCCCAGAAGTATGCTAGAATTAATAACCATTGTACCAATGCCATTTGGGGTATCATCAGCCTGTGCAATTTTTCAACGACAATGGACAAACTTTTATAAGATCTAACCCAGGTCATTACTTATCTAGATGATGTGCTACTAGCATGGAAAACCAATAAGAAGGAATTAGAGAAGTTGGACATGGTCTTTAGACATTTCTCCCAGGCGGGCATGTGCCTTGGAAGGAGAAAATGTGTGGTCCTGGCACCCCAAGTGACCTACTTGGGTTACACCCATTAGAAGATAAAGTGAGGGTGGTCAACGGTGTCCCTGCTCCCATGTTAAGATCTTTTCTTGGGCTGGTGAGCTATTTTGAAACGTTTAGACATAACTTGGCCTCCATCCTGGCACATATGCATCAAATCTTAAAAAAGGGTCAGCCTTGGAAATGGTCACGTAGCAAAGCCATAATCTTCAGGGAAGTTAAGAAACAGTTATGATGCTGTAAGGTGTTGACATGGTATGATCCCAAGTGAGAGCTGGTATTGACATGCAGTGCCTCCTGCACAGCATTGGGGTAGTATTAGCTCACAGGTGGCGGATTAGAGAAGAATGTTCAATAGCATCTGCATCCTGGACTTTGGCTAAAGCAGAGCATAAATAATCCCAGATAAAGAAGGAAGCCTTGGTGGTCATAATTGGAGTCAGGAAGTTCCACCAAAACCTTTACTGACATAAATTTGTAATAATAACAGACCACAAACCCCAACTAGTTCTACTTAAAGAGGACAAATCAGTGCCACCCATAGCTTCAGGCCAAATTCAGCAGTGACCTCTAATACTAAGTGTATATAATTACAAGTTGGAAAACCATCCAGGAGGCCAAGTAGCAAATGCGGATGCATTAGCCGCCTCCCACTGGCAGATACACCACCGATCGTATCTCAACTGGAATGGTCTGTAATGGCTTTAACTTTTCTGGACACACTTCCAGTAACAGCTGACAATATCAGAGTTTGGATGCAGAAAGGCCCGGTCCTTGCAAAACTGAAAAAGCTGGTAGTGATGGCCAGCAAATAAGCTTATAGAATATTAAATAAAACAAAATTGAAAGTGTAAACATTGAAATGCTTTCATACGACACATTAAGTAGAAGTGGAAAAAGACAGAGATGGACCTAATAGCATGCAACACCGGTATTCATGGAGAAAATAGTTCCTACGATACAGAATTGCTTCAAAATAAAATATCAAACCAGAAACCGAGCAAGCTGATACACTATATACAGTAGATCCTTTAGTCAATGATATTATAAATCACTGGAAAATAGAGGCTCTTCTGATGACATTATGAAAATGCCCCACTATCAACGTCCTGAGAGTTGCCATTGACCAGGACTGAACTGGAGTAGCCATATAAATACTATGGCTGCAAAATCAGGTGAGAGGCTAGGATTACTGCATTGAACAATTCATCTCCTGACCCCCCAAGGCACGTCTACTATCTACAAAGCCCAAGTCATCAGTGTGATGGAGTACTCCCCCTTGCCTGGATAAGTGCAACTCTAACAACGCTCAAGAAGCTTAGCACCATCTAGGACAAGGCAGCCCACTTGATTGGTATCGCATCCACAAATATTGACTTCCTTCATCACTGGAGCTCAGTAACAGCATTGTACAAATTCACCAGAGTTCCTTAGACAGCACCTGCCAAACCCATGAACATTATCATTTAAAAGGAAAAGGGCAATAGTTACATAGGAACACCACCACCTGCAAGAACCCCTCCAAGGCACACGTCATCCTGAAAGTATATCATCGTTCATTCACTGCTACTGGATCAAAATCCTGGAGATCACTCCCTAATGGCATTGAGGATCTACCCAAACCAAATGCAATGCAGTAATTCAACAAATCAGCTCACTGCCACCTTCTCGAGGGCAACTGGAGGTGAGCCATAAATGTTGGCCCAGCACAAACACCTACATCCCATGAGTTAATTTTAAAAAGTCAGTGAAATGTCCAGTACATGGCACTAAAAAAAAGTAACTATTTCTTTCATCAGCGCAAATCTTTTTTATAACAATAACAATATTATAACAATAACGAATAACAATATTCGTGAAATCACAATTTCATCAGATAGGGTAATGGACCGTCAACACCAAGCTCAGCAGTCAACCAACTCCTGAGTAAAAGAGATCCACATGATAAAGGGTCCTCTTCAAGGAAAAATTTTAAAAATGATCAATATCAGGGTCAATAATCCTCAAGCCAATGACCTGCTGATATCCCAAGTCTGAAACAAATGCATTCTGGAAGAATTGTCAAGCTACCAGTGAATTTGTGAAATCTGTGTCTTGGGGAGAGAAGGAGCAGTTGTAATTATAATATAATTGTTTATAACGTTGTATAATGGGTTAACTATAGGGAAGGAAACTTGGTAGTAATGGTTATGCAAGGGTTAATCTGAGCTAAACTGATGCTCCTTCCAATGATACATAACATAGTCATTGGGTGGAGCATCTGGCAATGCTTGGAGTGGTTTTAAGACATTGTAATTAAGACAGTCATGTCTTCTACTCCACTTGATACCACTGGTGTAATGTAACCTACGTATTTATAACTCCAACCAAAATGTTGCGAATGAATTTGCCCAGGTGTCCCACAATACCGAAGCAGTCAAATCAATATGAACACAATCTGGTACCAGTGCAAAACAGTCCTAAATTTATTAGGAGCAAAGCTACAATAACCTTTAATATTAAACATATGATCTCTAATCTTATTTGGCTCCTTAAGGTTACAATACTTCTCAAGTCTCTCGTAAATTTACACAGTCATTCTCTCTTAGGCTCTGTCTCTGGGTCTATGAAGCTGCTTTCTTCCGCGCTGTCTCTGGCTGGTCAGCTGTACTCTGCCTTTTGCCATGTTGGTCTCCTCTGAAGGCCTCCAGAAGTTTTCAAGAGCTTCCAAGAGAGAAGTCTGCAGGTGAACTCTGTTTTTATATCGTTTAGATGGTTTTCTGGAACTTTCTATAGTTCTGGGCCATCAGGGAGATGCACTTAATAATTTTAAAAAGTCAATCATTTGGATGGCATACTACTGCTGGTTTCTTTGTGTAGCAGGATGCAGTGCCTTTCTGTCTGGGCTGTCCTTTGTTTAGTAGATAAGTTGTTGGTTTGTCTGTTCAGGACAACTGTTGCTTTTTACATTATGCCAACGTCATTAGCACCTGGCTGCTCTGTTTGCACTGTGTCTAGTGTATGGGTTTTGTGATTTCACAGCTTTACTTGGCCAATGTACCCAATATCCATTGCTGTTTGGCCATGCTAATAACTATCTGTATTTAACAGCAAATATTATATCTGTGCATTCATGTGTGTACAATATATATTACAAAAATTTGCTTTGATGTAATAAATCTTGTTACCTTAAATAAGTGTCTCTTCTGCTGAGACTTGTGTGTGGCTCATTCTTCACCACAAACTACTAGAAGGCTCCTAGACTAACACAGGAAGGATTGGTGACATTTTACTGAAGGTATCCAGATTATATACAGTCATAGAGTCTTAGAGGTCCACAGCATGGAAACAGGCTCTTTGGCCCAACATGCCCATGCCGCCCAATTTTCACAATTAAACTAGTCCCACCTGATTGTGTTTGGTCCATATCCCTCCGTACCTATCCCATCCATGTACCTGTCTAAATGTTTATTAAATAACAAAATTGTACTTGCTTCCATCGTTATCTCTGACAGTCTGTTCCAGGGACTCTCCACCACCTGTGTGAAAAAATGCCCCTCTGGACCCTTTGGTATCTTTCCCCTCTCACCTTAAACCTATGGCCTCTAGTTTTAAACTCCCCCACCATGCGGAAAAGCTGTCGGTTATCTACCTTATCTATGTCTCTCATGATTTTATAGGCCTCTATAAGATCACCCCTCAGTCCCCTACGCTCCAGGGGAAAAATAGTCTCAGCCTGTCCTGCACACAGTACTCCAAACTTGGTCTCACCAAGGTCTTGTACAGATGCAACAAGATATCCCAACTCCTGTAGTCAATGCTCTGAACAATGAAAGCAAATATGCTGAAGGCCTTCTTCATTGCACTGTCCACCTGTGACTCCACATTCAAGGAGCTATGAACCTGTGCCCCAATGTCTCTTTGTTCTGTAGCATTCCCCAAGGCATTACTATTGATTGGTTTGCTTTACCAAAATGCAACACCTTGTATTTATGTAAATTAAACTCCATCTGCCATTCCTCAGCTCACTGGCCCAGTTGATCAAGATCTGGTTATATTCCCGAATAACCTTCCTCACTTTCCATTAAGCCACCAATCTTGAGGTCATCTGCAAACTTACTAACCTATCAACTTACTTCCTAAATTCTTATCAAAATCATTTATATATCCAGTTGGCTAGCTCTCTCTGGATCCTGTGAGATTTAGCCTTACACAGCAACCTCCCATGCTGTACCTTGTCAAAGGCCTTGCTAAAGTCCTTGTGGAGTATACCACACTCCTGTCATTTGCTTTCTTTGTCACCCCTTCAAAAAACTCAATCAGATTCATCAGACATGCTGACTATCCCAAATGAGTCCTCCCTCTCCAAATGCCTGTAGATCCTGTGTCTCAGAACCCCCTCTAACAACTTACCCACAATGGGCATTAGGCTCACCCATCTGTAGTTCCCAGGCATATCCCTTAAATAATGCCACAACATCAGCCACCCTCCAATCTTCGGGTCATAACTTTTATAATAGCTTCCTTCTGTGCTGTAAAGTTCTATAACTTTACTTGTAAAAATTTGTCCATTTATGTATCAATTTTATTACCATTTTTAATTGTTATCTTTTAGTTTGTTTTCACTTCACCTGTGCCCAATGCCTCTCTGTTATCACTTGTCTACGTGCACAAACTTCCTTTGTAGTCTCTGTCCATGGTCTGGGAATATTTATTCCTGGAAATATTATTTGCTTCGAACTCTTTTGGTCCATCTAGCATTTTATCCCAATGATGTTGAAGTAGTTGATTTACTTAGGTTATCACTACTTGAAATGGAAATCCTACACCTAACTTTATGATCTATACTTGGATAGATTTATCAAGCAGAGTATTTACTGTCACTATTTTACGTTTTTTTTTAGTATTTAAGATGTCAAACTAGAATTCTAACTAAACTGCTTGCTGTGACCCAAAAGGTCAACTTAGTTTGCCTTCCAGATTTCCAGGACATGCAACTGCACCATTGCCTTTTCTGTCCACTATGTTTTCCGAACATCTGACAACTTTGAATGTTTGATTCATTTCCATATTGTAAGCAGCCAGATTCCTGCTACTCCCAAAGCATCATAATTCACTTTGGAATTAGTTTTAATACATTTTACATTTGATTTATTTGATTGGTTTATTGTCATGTGTACCTCAGTACAGTGAAAAGCTTTGTTTATGAGCAGTACAGGCAGATCATAGTAAGCAGGAACATACAGATCGTAGGGTGAAAAAGCTAGACAGACACATACAAATTACATCACACAGGGTGTGCGCTATGCAAGATCAACATTAGCAAGATCAGAATTATTTGAAGTTAGAGAGTCTATTCATCAGTCTAATAATGGCAGGGAAGAACCTACTGGTGCGTGTGTATCTTCTACCTGATGGAAGAGTTTGTAGGAGAATGTTTCAAGGGTATGATGGGTCTTTGATGATGTTGGCAGTCTTTCCACGGCAATGGGCCATGTAAATAGAATCCATGGATGGAAAGTTGGCTTCCATGTTGGTCTGGGCTGTGCGCAAAACCTTCTGTAGTTTCTTATGGTCCTGGGCAAAGCAGCTGCCGCACCAGGCCTTAATGCACGCAGACAGTATGCTTTCAATGGTGCATCTGTAGAAGTTGGTGAGGGACCTTATGGACATGCTTTCTTGTTGTCCATGGTCTGTCAATTCATAAAATCCAGTTCTTCTTCTCTGGTGCAGACCAGCAGATAAATACTATATTTATGAATAATACTGCATTTTTATTTCTGACTAACAATTTCCTCCACCTCCTCACACACTTCACACTTGCTGCATGATCCCACGTTTTCTCTTGCTTTCCCTTACCTTTATGTTTTTCCTTTCTTTCACTCTTCGCACCCCCTGTTCACCATGAAGATATGCTTTGTCCTCAAGAAAATGCCACTGAAAAGATATGAAAAAAAGTTTGTCTTTGCTGATTTAGTAACTTTTCATATTCAAAGCAATTGCTTTTTTCTGATACCTTTGCTAATTTAATCATACACTTAAAAAGAACCCTTCTGAGCAGTTTAACATTGCATGGTGCTGATGTGCGTGCACTGCATCAGCAAAGTGAACATTTTAACAGCTTTTAATTACTTGTCAACAGTATGTCACTAACTGATTGCAGTCAGATGTGAGCTTTAACTGATGTCTGGTAAATACTTCACAAAGTAACTTTGAGGGAAAATGTCCCCACTTTATCAAGTATAGTTTGAAATTACCTTTAGCCTTTGCAGGCTTCTGAAAATATTAGCCAGAGCTTTAGAAACTTCAATAATATTCTCCAGTTTCAAAATTCATGGTTTTAAAACAAAAAGCAACAAAATGATACTAACATTCCATTTAATACATGCTCTACCCCTCAGACCAGGAAAATGAGGCAGTCCTGCTGGTGATGTTTTGAATGTTGCCAGCTCTGTCCCATGATAAACCTAGCAGATTCCTGGAGAGAAAAAAACTAGTACATATCCCCACCAGGTCTTCCAGCACCATTTCCCTACCCCCATCTTTTCTTGTTTGGTCTTCCCAGCACCATCCTACCACTTCTGTACATTTTTAAAACCTGTTCCATTCCTACTATTTTCAATTTTGCTGAAAGGCTTCTTTTTCCACAGGGGCTGCCTAACTTGCTCAATAAATCCCCTGTCCTCTGTTTTCAATTCAGATAACTGGCATCTGCAGTATTTTACTTTTCTACAAGGCAAGACTTTGTCTGATGAGTTACTAAAACTCTCTAACTTCTCTCTGTGTAGCCTTTTTGGTCTTTCTCTACTCTTTTACTGAATTGTCCCTCTTTAATCTCAATATAAAGTGAAAATATTTTAATGCTATAGCATTCAAAATTTAGCTTCGTAAAGTTTATCATTTCGATGATACACATTGAAGTTTGGATAAACCCAGTATCCGTATTGTGCAAGTGCAATTCTGGTGCTGTTTGCATGAGATACCAATTTTATGAGTGTGTAAGTAACTATATTAAGAATGTCTGTTGTAAGTATACAGAAGAAGCAGATTGTGATCAGAAGCAATAACAGAAATCGCTGGAAAAAAGTAGCAGGTCTGGCAGAAACTGTGGAGAGAATGTAGAATTACTGTTTTGTATCCAATGATTCTTTTCCAGCAGTTTGTGATTTTTGTTGGCTTTACTAAACTCCAGAAATCCATCTGGTGAAGGATATAACTGGAGTCGATCTTTGCACAGGTTTATAATTTATTTCTACAATGGAAAATTACATTCAAGCATGTCCTTACCCCAATAACATTGTATTTAATTAAACCTTTTTTAAACAACTCTTAAAGTGAGTCTATTTATAGAGGCACAAGTGAATCTCCAGCTAATATCCACCAACTGCTTATAATAAACAACATGGATGAATTCCCTTCTGTGTTTAAATGACAATAAGAATTCATCATTTATTTAAATTAATCTGTTTGGATGTGTAATGATATACCTCTGTGGCACTTGAACCTAGATTTTCTGGACATAGAGGTAAGAATATCACCACTGTATCTCACGGTTTATATGTAGAATGAAAATTTCAAAACAACTTATTTCCACAATGTTCATATTCCGTGTAAAGGACTGTAATATGAGATGCTGCTCCTCTGGAAACTGCCATACACGCATTTCTTTTTATAAAGTAATCAGACTTGCATACACCATTTAACTTTAGAGATTTCCTTTCTCTTCAACATTTATTTCAAACCAGTATGGTTAATCCATAACTCTTTCTCACTTGTACTTCTTGTGGCATCTACAGTATATAGTTTCCATCTGCTTCCGCTGCCTCTTTAGCAATTTTCAAGTCACTTCTCACTGGAAAGCACCACCCTATAGAATGTGGCTTTCTTTGTTGATTGATCTACAACCCTACGAAAATGTGGCTGAAAGAGCTAAAAAGGTTTTTAAGATTACTTTTCCAGCTGTGGGAGAATCCATCCAGTCTCTGTTCAAAATTCTGAACAACTAGCTTCTCTTTAGCATTATAAACTCCATCTACAATAAATAGACTTACGTGAAAAAGGTGATTGTCTTTCATCTGGCACCTCAGAATGAACTTCAAATTCCCTCTAACAACATAATACCGCACGTTTTGCCTTTCTTATTAGTATGTGCTCTGATTTATTGGTAGCCACCACAAGTGTAATAAAAAGTGTACTTTTGCTTCCGTTTTGTTCTATGGAATTGGTTTATTTTTTAATCTAGTCAAGCTATGGCCACTACTTGCATTTTTATATATAGTGAGATCTCCTTTTTACGTTATTTGATCCACATGTTTATTTTTTGACAAAGAGTTCATTCTCAAATTGCTATCAGCACTTGGACTACAGTTCCTTACTGTCTCCACTTTCACCCTATTCTACCATTCCATGGATCTAATTTCTTGGCCATCATTCAAAATATTTAGCCAATATTTAACTTACAAGCAGCTTTTCCTGCAAATACTACAATTGTTGCATCCTTCTATTCAATAGACCCTTCAGAAATATATATAATTTGAGTACCCACTTTGGTTAATTGACCAATATATGTGATAGTTCTGTAATGTCTATCACAATCACTCATATTACCAATAGTCAGCCCTCAATGTACCATATTCTGTTCATCAAGTCCTTATCACAAAATGCATCACCATTTGACATATAAGGTGTTTCCTTTACTTCTGACACCTGATCAAAGTCCAAGTCATGTAATCAGTTCTAATAATCATAATATTGAGCCAGCTTTATTGCTATCTTTGGTGAATATTATCCAGCCAGCACTACCTATCGCCTTGCCAGACCTTTCCCTTTTTCAATGACCCTCTCTGTACTATACCAAACCCCTTGAATTAATTCTGTCTCAAATAGTTTTATATAATACCTCTGTCATTATTGAAGTTTGTCAGAGACCTTTGACCAAATGGCTTATAGTGGTTCAAGCAGTCAGCCCTCCACCACTTTCTCCAGGCAATTATGGATAGACAATTATCACTGGCTGAGCCAGCGATGCCCATATTCCCATGAAAGAATAAAAAACATCTTGATGAGAGGCCCATCTGCCTACATTAAAACATTCAAATGTGCAGAAGGTATGTGGACAGTTGGATGACCATTCCCTGGATTTAATGTGCCTTGCACCTTCACCTGGCATCAAACTTGTTAGCAGGGAAGCATAAAATCTAGCCCTACTTTATCAAGGAAACTATCCATATGCCAATGTACAAAAATCACCAATCACCATTCACTTAATACCTGCTGTGTGGTTGCATTTACCTGTCCTTCTCTTCCTAAGCAATAGTTCCCTAGTGGGTACAGCATGGCTGGTAGAAGGTGCTGACTTTCATGAGGAAATTGCAGATGATCTCACAGGATAACTTAAATTCAGGGCCTAAATGGTTTGGCAAGTCAGCTGGTCTACTAGCAGTCATAGGAGGCAGTTTTGTTTTGGTAGCAAGGCAACCAGTTTGAATATCAGCTAATTAATTTAAATAGGCACTTAGAGACTAAAAACCAATTCAATTTAAATCTGATGGTATTGACAACATAGGACCATTCCTAATGTAAGAAATTGATATGTCATCAAAGGTATAAAAGAAGAGTGCATTTGAAAATCAGTGTGACAGCAACTGCCACCTGATAAAGTTAGCAACCATCAGCTCTAAAGAGAAAATCACTGGCTTTCACAGAATTCACTAAGCACTCAGAATAACCATCGTCTAAGTAAAGGTAGAATGCCACTCGGAGCTAATATTCCTGACAGAAGAATTCAATGGAGAAAGGCAATCCTGATTGAAGAACAGTGGAAAAGGCACAAAACATTTCAGAGGCCGTACCCTGGTTGTAATTCTGAGAGACTAAGTTTTAATTTTTGTTCATTATTTTGGTTTATATAAGTGGGACTTTTGTATTTAAACAGCATACCATTAGAATTTTGTTTTACTTGGGAATAGATGGTAGTTAAGGGGGAATTGTTCAGTTTGTTAATGGTTCAGTTGATTTGTTAACTGTTAACCAAATAAATTGTTACTTGTTGATTAAAGAGTGAGTGAAAGGAGTTCATTTAACCACTCCTTTATAACAGCTTGAGGGTGAGAGGCAGGTTATGCCACTTTTAACACTTCTTTTAACAGATTATAGGGCAAGGCGAGCCTCTCTGGGTGTTTCGGTTCTGGTTATCGGCAGTTGTGGGAGGCTGGGGGGGTAGGGAAGCGGGTAGGTCAATCTCTGCTTTATAACTGAATCTGCAAGTGTTCTCTTGAAGTTGGTGCCACTTTCAAGCTTAAAAGAATATGCTGCGATAAGCCTGTGAAAAGCCCTGTGCAAAGTTGTTGCCAGCCTCCTTCATGTTCCTTCACACTGATTGCAGTTTTTGTGGTTTATCAATACCCCTAGCATTTCATTGTGCATACATATCAGCCGAAGTTTGTAACTCATCGCATCACAGTCTGCATCTGAATACTTTACTACAAAGAGACTTCATCCTCCAGGGAGCAGGTGCCAGTATAACCTATTGATGATGGCCTGTTTTCAGGCCAGTTTGGTGGGGACTGAAGGAAAAATGAGAGATAAATGCAAACACAATCTACAGTTTGTAAATCAGGTGAGATTGTGGGATACGAGCTAAGTGGTACCTGGAGTTGGATTAAGGAGAAACACAACATCATCCGCAATGGCTTCAGCCCACATCAGGCCAAGGCCTCAGTCACAACCACTGTGGCCAATGGTGGCCAGCACCCTCTTCTTAACTTATGATCTAAATCTTCTATCTGAAATTTAGAAAATGAAGCACATTATGGATTTTCCACAAAGCAAATTTCCCAAATATTGGGTGGAGTTTTCACTGCCAAGGGGAAATGAGTTTGGGTGTATGCAGAGAGTGAAATAACATCAGATCAAGTTCCTGACATCATCTCCCCCTTTACCAGGTCAACCCAGCAGAATTGAATGTGAGCTGGGAGCCCTGTGTAGTTTTCAACTAAGACATTTAAATATCATAATAGGTTGTTAAATTTTGTTTTTAGCTGGAAATTTGGGTTTCCTAGCCAGCAGAGCATTTTCTCAACATGAACCCAATTTGCCAGGGTCATTACAGTATGTGCACAGCAATGAGTGCTTCTTTGGTCAAGCTGGCGGGCTGTGAAGGCTTTGATCAGTAAAAATGAAAAGTTCCAGTCATAGCCACTGAGAGATTGCAATTCATAGGAATCTGAGGGAACAGCCTTCGCAGATCTCCTCTCTATCCCTCTAGTTACTGCACCCTCGCTGTGCCCTGTTGAATCATTTAACTCATCCCTGGATAACTCTAGCTGGAAATCCCGCCTTCAAATAGACCTGGTTCATCATCCTGAGTACCTTCCCTAACTGGCTGGGGAACCGTGAAATGGGATGTCAATAATATACCCACTTTTCAATTAAACATGTTTCCAATCTACTAATTGTTGTGATGTTCTGGGAGCAATTATGTTCGGAACATTCTGTCTATAATGTTGATATGCTCTCAAATTTAGTCTTTTCCACCCATCACCCTTCCATCACCATACCCGGCACTGTATGGAAATTTTAAGTCAAACTGTTCAGACAGATTAAGACACATATCTGGGGCAAGTGGGACTTGAGCCTGTGTCTTCTGGCTCAGAAGTAGGAACACTACATTGTGACACAAGACGTACCCTGGCTGTAATTCTGAGAGACTAAGTTTTAACTTTTTCGTTATTATTTTGGTTCATATAAGTGGGACTTGTATTTATTGGAATAGTACACCATTAGAATTTTGTTTTGCTCATGTCCTGCTGAATCACTTAACTCATTCCTGGACATCTCTAATTAGAAATTCCTCCTTTATACTGGAACATCACATAGTCTGACGGCCATATAGGTATGGACTTCTGGTCTGGAATCAATAATATGAGGCAATACTTTGCTCCTTTATTTCCGGCACAACAATAGAGTTTGCGCGTAATAAAGACACTGCATTGGCTGTAAAATGATATCCTTCACTAATGACTGGTACAGTACAAAGGCAAGTTCTTTATTCTTCTTCCCTTAGCACACCTAGCACTGCTCCCACCTTCTGCTTTTTCATTCTCCGCTTCCTTTTTGTCTTCTTTCTTTCCTCAAATTACCAATTTCCAAACTTATCTGATCCTCTTTACTGCTTACAATTTCCTTCCATTCCACATTCATTCCCATTCGATTCTGTCTGCTGCCCCTTCATCAGGGTTTATTTCCCAATTTCCTTTCATATTCATCTTCTGCTCAGCTCTCATTCTGTGCGTGTACAATGCTTTTGGACTGTTTCATTTATTTGGTAGATAGGAGCTTTTATTCCATTAAGAATTTCTTCCTGCAGCATGCAATAGCTACCCATGAACAACAGAACTCTCAAGCCTCATCCAAACTAATTTTTGCCAACAATGGTTAAATATTTTGAAGAGGGCCCCCAAAATGGGATTGGTTTGGAATTGTGGTGATTGTAACAAAGTTCCCTGGTTGTGGCTGTTAATCAGGTCCAATCAGGGAACCCTGGATGACAAATAACAACCGGAGAGTCAGACATCCTGTTCACTTTGAAAGCTGGTTCTGAGGGAGCTAGATTTGTGTTAAGGACTCTTCATGTGTAAATAAAGGGTGACTTAGTAAAGGGACACCAGCCTCTGTGCAGTTATCTCAGTGGCGATGAGAGAAAAACATGCTCCTGAAGAAATTTGTTCACAACAGTCATCTTTGAGTTAGGGTAAGCATTTCTGGCATCATGCTGTTATTTGGGAAGCTAGACTCATTTGATCTACCCCAGATCACGATTTATCTAGATGGCATGCTAATAACAGGGAAGACCAAGAAGGACAGCTTATAGGACTTGGACACAGTCTTCAAACATTTCTCCTAGGCAGGTGTAGGCCTTAGATAGGAAAATGTGTGTTCCAGGCACTCCAAGTGACCTACATGGGCTACAGAGTTGACAAGACTGGGTTACACATGTTGGAAGATAAAGTGAGGGCAATCAAAGGTGTCCTGGCTTCCATGCAAGTGCCGAAGCTTCGGTGTTTCCTTGGGCTGGTGTAATATTATGGATAGTCCATATGTAACTGGCCTCCATCCTGGCATCACTGCATCAACTCCTAAAAAAGGGTTAGCCTTGGAAATGGTTGAGTTGCCAAGCCATAGCTTTGAGGGAAGTGAAGAAACGGCTATCATCCGCTGAGGTGTTGGCACACTATGATCCCAAGCAACATATTGACATGTGATGCCTCCCCGCACGGCATCAGGGTGGTTTTGGCTCATAGGTGGCCCAATGGAGAGTAATGCCCAATAGCGGATGCATCAAGGACTTTGGCTAATGCAGAGCATAAATGTACCCAGGTAGAGAAATAAGGTTTGGTGGTTATATTTGAGGCATAAAGTTCCACATAAATTTGTAATAATGATGGACCACAAACCCCTGCTAGGTCTACTTAAAGTGGACAGGTCAGTGCCACCCATATCTTCAGGCCAAATTCAGTGGTGGGCTCCAATACTAAGTGTGTATAATTACAAGTTAGAACACTGTCAAGGAGGCCAAGCAGCAAATGCAGTGCTACCACTACTGGAAGAGTCCTTAATGGTTTTGAATTTTCTAGACACATTTCCAATCACAGCTGACAATATCAGACTTTGGACGCAGAAAGATCCAGTTCTGGAAAAATTGAAACAGCTGGTGGTGATGGGGGAAACAAAAGGGCCATCATAACCAGAATTGAAACCTTTCTGGACCTGGAGGGACCCAATCACAGTAGAGGACGGCATATTATTATGGGGAGCAAGAGTGATTATCTTGAGCAAAGCTCACCACCAGCTACTGGCTGAACTCCACCAGGGTCATCCAGGGTTTTCCAAAATGAAGTTGTTGGTGAGAGGTTATGTCTGGTGGCCAGTATTGGATGCAAAAATAACTGTGCTGGTGGGGCAGTGCCCAGGGCGCCAACAAGGACAAAAATTACTGCTAGTGGCTTCCCACATTCATGGGAATAGCCAGGTAAACCGGGACTTGGTTGCACATTAACTGTGCAGGTCCTTTCATGAACTGAATGTTCTTAGTCATCTTGGATGTGTACTCAAAATGGCTAGACTTGTATAAAGTTCATTCGTCAACCATGTGGACAGTGATAGAAAAACTGCACGCAAACCTGTCAATACATGGACCCCAGGAAGTTGGTCACAGCTAACAGGCCATCATTTGCCAGCAGGGAATTTGAGTGTTTCCTAAAGTGGAATGATATTTGACATATGAGGACAGCTACATACTATCCATCATCGAATGGTCTGGCAGAAAGTGTAGACTGAACTTTGAAGACAGGGTGAGAGAAACAGCCGACAGCTTCACTTGCAGCTGTACAGGACATTGGTTAGGCCACTTTTGGAATATTGCATTCAATCCTGGTTTTCCTGCTATAGGAAGGATATTGTGAAACTTGAAAAGGTTAAGACAAGATTTACAAGGATTTTACTGAGGTTAGAGGGTTTGAACTATAGGCTGAATAGGCTGGGGCTATTTTCCATGGAGTGTAGGAGGCTGAGGGGTGATCTTACAGGAGTTTATGAAATCATGAGGGACGTGGATAGGGTGAATAGGAAGGTCTTTTTTCCCAGGGTAGGGGTGTCCAAAACTACGGGAATAGGTTTAATGTGAGAGGGGTAAGATTTAAACAAGACCTAAGGGGCAACATTTTCACACAGAGAGTAGCGTGTGTATGGAATGAGCTGCTAGAGGAAGTAGTGGAGACTGGTACAATTACATTTAAAAGGCTTCTGGATGAGTACATAAATAAGGAAGGATTTAGCGGGATGTGGGCCAAATGCTGGCAAATGGGAATAGCTTACTTAAGGATGTCTGGTCAGCATTGCCAAGTTGTACTGAAGTGTCTGTTTCCATGCTATACATCTCTACGACTGTATGACTCTATGACTTGATACCAAACTGACCCGGTTCCTATTTGATTACAGGACCACCCATCATGCAACCACAGGGATACCTCCAGCAGAATTGCTAATGGGGAGAAGACCCCACATCAGGTTAAATCTTCCCAGAACTGCGGAGAGAGTGAAATGGCACAAGGAACACCGATGCTGGACACAAGCAAGAGTTTACTTCAGTGAATGACATTTAACATAGGAACGACTCCAATTGCCTGCATGCGTAAGAGACATGCTCGACATGATGCCAGGTCCAATGATTCATAAAGTTTGGTTAGGTGCAATGGTCCTGAACAAGCATGTGGACCATATGAAGACTGCAAATGCACAAGCGGTACAGGAGCAAACATGCCCAACTCTGTGTCAGTCTTTCCTACTGTTCCAGAACCCATGGGTTCTCCGTCTCCATCAAGTGCTGAGAATACCTTGGAATTGAAGATGGATACGGCAGATGTTGCCACCTCAACGCCTTTGCCACCAGAAGAAGAGAGTGAATTTCTTCCTAGATGCTCTGGTTGCAAGAGGCGAGCTACTGTGAGTTACACTCCGCCTGTATCAGAGGCAGAGTTGAAGGAACCTGAACCGGTATTAAAACACCCCAGGAGGAGCTATAAAAAAAAGTACCGCCTATGACCTCGGACTCAGAGTGGGAGGGATGTAGTGATTGTGATGAGATCAGCCAGGTGGACCTTATCAAATGAGTTCCCTGATTGGGGATGTTAATCTGATCCACTCAGGGAGTCCTAGGTGACAGATAAGAACAGGAGTGTCAGAGGTTCTGTTCACTCTGTGAGTTGACTCTGAAGGAGCTGAATCAGTGTCAAGGACTCTCCACATGTAAACAAAGGATGACCTAGTGATGGGATACTGGCATCTGTGGAATTACTTCAAGAATGCTGACGTGTATGGTTATGTATGCATTTATATTACTGCCTCATTTTCTGAGTTAGGAACCAAACATTGTCACATCAAAACTATCTATAAAAAAGAACATCAAGAAATGGGAGGCATTGTGTCCTCCTCAGTAAAGCCAGGTGAGGAAGAAGCAGAGATTCTGGCAGTTAGATTTTCACTAAGTTTAGGATCTAGAAGATACAGGATGATTTTCTGGGCACCTCAGGATAGCCCTTTAAAATTTCCATAGTTCCAGAGCTGAATATAAAAGAAGAAAATGTGCTATGCACTTACAACAGGGAAATGAAATTATAATTGTATGCTGGCCACAAGCTTTCTGAAATCTGGAATTTGGGTTCAAAATCAAAACAAGCGAAAGTGTGCAAATTCCACTGGGGCATTGGAAAGCCTTAACTCTTTGCAGGGAATGGAATCAATATCATTTCCACTGGGACTCTCGGGTAATTAATTCAAGGGATCAGTTCGCATCTGTCATCAAAAACACAGCATCTAACCACAGGCAAGTTTTAAAAAAAAAGTCTTCTTATCACCTGACATCTACATAGCTGCATGTTTAGTGATTATTGCTATGTACAATCACTGATCATAATTGACTAATTTTCCTCTTCTGACTTTGAGTCTCTGAGACCAATTTTGCTTGTCCACTGTCATCATGATTGAAATAAGAATATTCAGCTTGCACAATGGTGAAACTTGTACTCTTTATCGTGAGGTGGCATTTTGGATTTTCTATTTGTGCTTTGCTGCTTTTTGGATCATTCCATTAAGCAAACAATTTTATGAAGTGAATTTGTGGGAAAACGGGAACTGGTTGCAGAGAAGAAGACATGTCATTGGCTTACCTCTGCTGGTCTTTCCTTTATATAACAAATAAAATAACTCAGATTGAGGTCACATAGGCAGCTGGTGACATTTCAGCCAACCTGATATTCGAGATGTCCATGCACCCAGTGCCATGTACCCAGTATCTCAATCACTGTGCCTTACTCCAATTATTTTTCTTTGTAAACAGCATGGTCTATACAAAGCAAACATCTTAAGAAATTGTTGACCTATTCAAAAATCAAGCAGAAAATATTGTCTGAACCTACTGGCTTCTATTTGTGTCTCAGATGACTCTCATAATCCATGTCCACCACCTCAATTGGAGAAAGCTATCTACAAATGGAAGGATAAATTATGTAAATCATTACCACCACAAAATTCGCTTTTTATAAGTGTGTACCTACTAAAATGTTACAATTAGAGACCTTTAATGTTTATACACTGTAATTTTTTTTCTGACTTTTACTCAACATAAGTTAGCAATAGCTTAAGGGGTAATGCTATGCAAGGTAAGCAGGCCCAACCTTCAATATGGTTTGACTATTTGCTTTTTAGATTTAAGGAGTGATTATTGAAGACTTATTATATTAAACTATGACCTTGTAATACTGAATAAGATTTGGTACATTCTGATTTATATTAAAATTCCTGATGAAAAGACCCATGTTTCTAATATTGCCATTTTCCCCACCTGTTTTCAATACATTACTACTTAGCACTGGTATTATTAATGTACTTCAATGCAAAATTAACGGGAAGCTCAGAAACTGGAGCTGTACTTCTACACTTTGGTATTAATTTACAGCAATATCAAAGCATGCAGCAGATGCAAAAAATAAAACTTGCAACTGATTTTATGAAAATGCAGCAGAGGATTTGCCTTGACAGGACCACATAGAAACACCCTCACCCACATCTGCACACCATTAGTAAAACTGCAGATATACTCTATTCTCACATCCTTCTTTCATTCCCACAGTTTTCGGACCAGATGTTCACTAGAGATTTGGGACTTGGTTTATCAAAGCAATGTGCTTTTTTGTCTAAAGCCACATATAGGCCAATATCAGAACCCAATGTTCATCTGGAGTAAGAGGCTTCCCTGAGATTATTTATGAGTGGAGGCTGTCATTTTTAACAGTAACTTTCCTTTACAAGATTTTTTTTACAATAAGTTGGATTTGCTTTATATGCAGTTGATCAATGCAGACATTCATGTATCAAGATTAGGTGCAATCTTAGGTCTACGTGTTTCTCACCTGTTTTTGCATTGTATTTCATCGTCTTTGTATGGCCAGGAAAACAGTTAGTGGATCATGCGTATATTTGAAATTGTGAAAAAGTATCCAAATATCATTATAAAGTTAACACTTTTATTTAAGAGTTTTTATTGTCACCTGATGGAATAACTAGCTGTTTTTAACCAGCCATGGGAAATTTCATAACGTATGCATGGAAACATTTGTTAAGGGTCATCTTTGACAGATAAGGGCATCAAAGGATATGAAGCTGAGGTGTGTCAACAGAAAAAGATGGCAGAACTGGCTTGAGGGCTGAATAGTCTATTCCTATTCCTATGTTAACTCATGCAACAGTATTAGTCTTTAAGATGCCTTCTCTTTTGCTTACCTTGAATCACGTTGTGCAAATACTTTGTCTAGACAGTTTGGAAATGAATAGTGGATTATGAGTGGCAAAAGTTTAATTGGCCACATAGTCAGTTTTTGCTAATTTTGCACTGATTCTTCTATAAAATATCAATTTTGAGAATGTTCTCAATTACACAGAATGTAAGCAATCTGTGCAGGACATGGAAAGCTACTGGCCTTTTATCAATAACCATCTTGCAAGGAGACAAGATGGAGTTTGACAACCAATACATTTAACTGGATTGAGCCGAAAATTTACTTTAATAGAATTTAATCAATTTGTCGTCAATTTGTGCTCTCTTCAGGGAAGGTTTCAGCTCTTATTGCTTTGGGCTTGTGTTGCCTTCAAGGAGAGGCACCTGGTAAAATGATATTATGCCTTATTCAAGTTCTTAGCATATTTAGTAAACTGATATCTGTGTCAGGCACATCTGGAAATCTCCAAGGCACTGAATGATTGACAGTCCAGACTGGCTCATTGATAGGATTTGTATGGGTAGAGCTTTCACTCAACTCCATTAGCCAATGTCCAACTAGACAGGGCAAGTTCCAGCTGGACCTGCAACAGAAAGATTACCAAAGCTCTCAATGAGGAATCTGCGCAATTTTAGTTGGTAAGTCTGTACAGAGAACGTATTCCATTTCAGGCAAACAGTGTGCGGATGAATTTCTCAGTAATATGTTTTTAAACACTTTAAACAGGACTTTCAAGGGTGTCAGACACCAGCTCACTCAATGGTAAAAATAATAAATTGGGTTAGAGTGTGACCAGGGTGCACGCTAGTTCAGTTGGTTAGCATATGATTCAGAATAAAACCAACAGCATGAAATCAATTCTGATTCCAACTGAAGTAGGGACTCACCTCCTTCAACTGCACCCCCCCCCACAAGAGATGGAAAGTAATGGTGAATCATCATGAACAAAAACTGCCCAGACAACAATTCCAGCTGAAGCATCAGCAATGATCCAAGGATCTTGTTTCAGGCAGAGCGCACACAAAGTAATGTAAGAGAGTTTAACGCAAAGGAAAACTACCATAGTGACTGTTCATATCCATTTAGCAAATGAAGCAACCCTGTTGTTACAATGAACATATCACACATTTTTGTTGAATATTGGAGATTAAAGGTGGAATTTTGATGGTGGAGGGCAATAGATAAGATTGGATTCATCATCTATTATCCATCTTAGCGATTTCCCTATTTGAAGCTGTAATTCCTATTGTTTGTTCATTGACAAATCAATTGAGTATGAAAAGTGGAAGGTGATGCTTTTAGTCTTCTCAGATCATTATCTGTGTATTGACTGAATCTTCTGAAAAATTCAGTTAAGGCTGGAGAAGTGAAAACTTATAAATCAATGTCCTGATTTCTCAAAACCGAGTTGTTAATGCATCATTTTTGCTGTTGAAATCCATCCAACCTCATTTGTAGAGTCCTTGATGAGACTAGTGCTGGTTCTGAGGATTAGAAAGCTTGCTGTTTCCAACAGACAATTTTTGATTCTTAAACTATGAGACACAGTGCAGTACACTTCAGATCAGGGCTATCCAAAGGATGGTCAGGACCCCAAGTCATGAACTGAAATTTTGTGGTCATAAGTTCTGAAATAGTATGGTTGTCACTGAACTCTGCCTGAGTCTATAGCAGTTGTTCTTTCACTTGAAAGGTTCCTGCTCTCAGATCCAAACTGCGTAATCTCAGTAGTCCCTGAGGGCTTTCAATAATTTTTAAAATTCAAAATGATGTTCACTTTCAGAAAAAGTTTAGGGAGCATTGTTGTAAATGAGAAGTAAAGTATTTTTGACACAAATGTGTCTCAGTCTCAAGCTTAAAGGGACACCACCTGTTGCTACCTGTGTCACTCTCTACAAGCTGCCAATCAGTAGCATCGCTTAGTGATTGCTAATTAATACCATGTCGGGAATAATCCTTAGTAAGAGGCCATTTACTCTGTAGATGATGCATCTAGAATAGGTTTGTGATACCATTCTGATAAGCTCAACACTGACACGGACCACATGCCTGCAGTCAATGGTCCCTTGCACCTGAGGCAACCCAGTGATGGCTGCAAATCCAACGGCTTGGGCAACCTGGCTCTCTGTTCCCCTGGTGATCTGGGCAAACTGTACAGCTTTCTGTAAAATCAGTGAACTCCTTAATACACACACTGGAGAGACCAAGTATGTCTCCAACTGAGGTTTGAGAGGGTGCTATGACGAGGTTCATCAGTGCCATGGGGTTTGCATTGACGTAGATCTGCCTGAAGGAGGTGGTATATGTAGAGGATGGCTTTTCTTGTCATGCAAAGATGTCTCTAGCACTGCCTTACACTGATCTAGAGGTGGCTGAGACACCTTCTTTAACATTCTTGATAGGCCGCATTATGGTGCCGAACACCTTCATTCCCCTCTTCATGCGCTCTGTGTGCATAGCTCATCCCTCTGCATCCCTATTGTCTGATTCTGTTGTCATTGCTCTTCCCTTCTCCTCTTTGGTCTTATCAAAGTTGAAACAGTTGCTACATTAAGTAGTTCAAATAAGTTGAATGGAAACACTAATCTGTGGGAAAGGAAATCAAGAATGAGTTTTCCATTTAAGACCTTGACATAGACAACGTACCTTTTGGGCCCAATCAGACCGCTCATGAGTTGGATGAAAGCTTGCCTTGCACTTACCTCTACATGGTGAGGTGCATATACCAATACCCATGAAAGGTTTTTCCCTTCCTTATGCTGCCATGTGCAAAATATTTGCTTCATTTATGTTGTCTTCCATGCATGTGGCAATTAGTATAATGTGACTTTTATTAGCCTGCATTATACCCCCCCCCAAGATGTAGCCATACAACCTTGGAATGTACAGGCTGCATGATAGTCTTATGAATATGTGATAACCACTGCTGGCACCATTAGCACCTCTGGTGATTGTTAAGTGGCCTTCTAGCAAAAGGTTATTGTTAACTGTACTATATGTTTGTACGGTGCACTCTCCAAGAGTCCTTCTCTTGGAAAAAGCATTTGCTAAAAGTGGTAGAACTTAACTTCTCATTTCACTCCATACCATCCCCCGTTTCAAAAACACTTTCCCGCCATAACTGTTGATGACCTTCGTTGTGCTATGTATCATGGTATATTTCTTTAAGAGACATGCTCTTGATATCATCACTGTATCATAGCATGTGATCTTATGGTATAAAGGTCGCATACTCCATCTGCGCTGCAATTATAGAATCATACAGTCATAGGGATATACAGCACAGAAACAGACCCTTTGGTCCAACTTGTCCATGCCGACCAGATACCCTATATAAACCTAGTCCTATTTACCAGCATTTAGCCCATTTCCCTCTAAACCCTTCCTATTCATATACCTATCCAGATGCCGTTTCAATGTTGTAATTTTACCAGCCTCCATCACTTACTCTGGCAGCTCATTTCAAACACACACCACCCTCTGTGTGAAAAAGTTGTCCCTTTTAAATCTTTCACCCTCACCTTAAACCTATGCCCTCTAGTTTTGGATTCCCCCACCCAGGGAAAAGACCTTGTCTATTTACCCTATCTATGCCCCTCATCCATCACTTGAAGCATGACACATTGAAGCATGCTGCTCTTAATATAGCCCAGACAATATGGGCCTGTCAATGTTATGTCTGTATATAATAGCTAGCTGCAATAAACATCTGTTGAATATCCTCATCCAGTTTCTTACGTTCTGCGAAATAGCATAAACATTACCACACTAGGTGAAATTGCCTGCTGGAAGCAAAATCATTTCAGCCTTCTCCCATCCTATTTCTTCCTCTCTGTCCTCTTCAATCCCTCATTATGACCATCAGACCTTTCATTACATCCCTGGGTAATCTGCCCTTGCCTTAAACAAGACCCATGTTCAGCCACACCCTTATACTTCTCCTTTTCAGTTCCACTGCACTTCTTCCACACTCTTCCCCCCCATCCCCAGCATACTTAATGACTCCACTGTGTTCCCCATTATTCCTTGTCCACACTCCCCTTAAAACTGTGATTCTCTCCTTTGCATCCCAGTTTACTTCCTCCAATCCCCAGGATCTCTCCAATGCCATCAACAACAGTGTCTTTTTAAGTTCCATTTCCTATTTTTATTTTCCACTCAGCCCATCTTCTGAACAACCTTTTCTGTGAATATCCTTTTTAAGTTGATTCCATCTTTTTAAGTTACGGGGTGATTATCCATAAGCGAAAATAGCCCTTGCATTTATGCAGATGTGTCCCATGACACTAGCTAGCTATGACAGTCTGCAGGAACACTTTGCGCATACATCACTGACATTATTGCTTCTTCACCTGCCATTGCTGTGGCTCAACACCCGGCTGTCTCCAGCCATCGTGATGTTTGCATGCGGGTCATTCCTAGAGCAAGGAGACCGTGACCAGGAGCCAGGGCTACACTGTCCCTGTCGTTTCTCTCCACCTGCTTCTTCCCTTTGCCACTTTCTTGTCCAGCTTATTCACAGACTGCCACTGGAACAGTGTTGCTGTTGGGTCTTCATTCTGCAGCTGCCTTTCAAAGACCTCCATTCCGACCCCTGTCACGGACACTGGTGTGCGATATGATTCAGGCCATCGAGTCCTAGATTACATGGAACTTCTGGAATCCACAGCCTTGAAATTGGCTGCTACATTCCCTTGCTTTAGAATGATGTTGGGTTCCTCTTTGAACTTGCACATTCTTCGCAAGAGCCGGCATTTGCAGTCTTTAAGTTAAACCTGACTGCCTGATTATTTTAAGTTTTCTGGAATCAGCCTGTCTGGTTGCCTTGCTTAGTTAGGGTAGTGGGCCTGTTCAGCTTTCACTCCCAACAATGTAAGCTTCAAATGACAAGAAGGCACACTACATATGACAAAGATGTCTCTTAAGCTCATCAACAGAGAGAGGCTTCAACCCCAGCAATGAAAATAATTACATATAAGAAGACAGACTGATTGTGACCAAGACTTCCCATAAGATGATCAGCATGGAACTGCTTTATACTTTACCCCGTTTTTGTTTAATGATAAGAAGGCATACTGCTTATGATTTGGACTTCTAGTGAACTGGTTGACCTGGTCAGGCTTCACCTCTTACACTGTTTATCAAGGAGCTAAACTAGTGAGGATGTTTTTTTTCACACTGGAGCTTAGAGGAAGCAGTTTACCCCACTGGGGTGTAGTCATTTGTATAGCCATATAGCAGCTTGTAAACACACTGGTTTCCTGTTCTTGGCTAACAAGATCACGCCTGTGAACATAATTCCAGCTGACAGGAGTGTTAATGAACATTCATGACATACTAATGATCACAGAACAGATTCCCAACAATGAAGGTCAGGAAAGCCGATCCACTGGAAAATTCCTGAGAAATTAATTACAAAATTTTCAGCTTGGATTTTAGTTTCCCATTCCCTCTTCTACAGGCTCTGAGTGGGCTTAGAAGGTTCCACTTTATCTCTATGTTATTTTTCAGCAGAGAACAATTTTCTGGTGGTATTCAGAGTTGCAAAAATGGTGTTGCGGTGTCTACTCGCTCATTGTTCTTTCTGAATCCCAAATATCTAGTTATTTCGCACAAAGACCCGTGTACAAGGCTGTTGGCATCCGCTGACATATTCAAAAATTTTACACATGATGGATAGGGCAGATTCTATAATTTCATAAAACAATAATGCAGAACTGACATTAGATTCAGTTACTGCTAGAGAATACAGCTCCACATCAGACAGGTTTTGCAACTTTCATTAATAGATAACTTAGTTTAGGGTCACTGACTATCGCCTGCAAGGACACCTGTAACACATTTGGGCTTAAAAAAATTTAATGGTATCTTATATTTCATCTCTCATTAAGTTAAGTACTGTATTGGGCATCTGTTTTCAATGCAGCATTGAGAGCTATTGAATTAACTTATAGCTGTGTCTGAAAGTCTCTAACTGAGTTAGATTTTTGAATGGCTCATTGTTGTGGTTCATCCTTGCCATCTGATTGGACTCTAGATTTGTGGACCCTAACTTCATTAGTTCCAGATCCTCCGCCCTCCCCATCCCACCCAACTCAATGAATTCCATGTTTCCACTCCTATTAATAACCTGAAATTTTAAAATTATACATGTTGTATTCCCCTCAACTTTTCCATTCAGAAAAGTGACCACATGCATAGAGGCACAATTATAATTATTGCGAGAGGAAAGTTCTTTGGATAGATGTAAAGAGAGATGCACTGAGGTTTTGGCATCCTCATATTTTCTTTTAGACATTATATTTCTGATCTGACATGGTTTTATTTATGCAGTTGACATGCAGGGGCCAGTTGCAAATGCATTGTCAATCCATTCCCTTATTGTGAAGCGTTTTATTCCAACTTGCAATGATTGAACACACATTCTGTGCCCAAGCCTAATGCTTTCTCAATGAAATATTTTACGTTAATGTTTTATTTTTAACCAATGACAGTGACATCATTTAGCTTGAATTTGACAAAACCTTTGGAAATAATGAGCCTAATGACTGAGGAGGCTGAATTTCATGTTAAAGCAGATCAGAAAGAGCAATAAACAGAGAAATAAAATAAGGAAAGCAACATAGAATTAAGAGGAACAGTACAGGAGGAAAAGACAAAATGTTTAAAATTTGACTTTCTTTAAGCTTTCCTACAACAATTCCTAATTCCAAGAACCATACCTCTAATAATTTTTAGGTATGATGAGGTTGACTGGTAGTCATTAACTATTGCCTCATGAATAAGTTGATATGTAGGTATTTTAATCAACCTGTTCAGACATATACATCTTCATGGCAGATGGGACTTAAATTCAGGCCTTCTGGCTCAGAGATTGGGACGTTACTACTGTCCTAGATAAGGCTCTTAATTTGGTGTACATGCTAGTAATTACTGGTCAGAAATATTACTCAGGAGAGTTTTATTTTGATACACCACACAAAGACAGCAACTTCTTGATATTCAATGACTATCAAGGGTGAGATAGACAGTAAGGTCCTTTGTTTACAAGAAAACAGTGGAGAGGCAAAACTTTAAATAGAAACATTTGTTGATTTGCATATAATCATGCATCTGTAGCCTGTGTGAAACTGTCGCACCATTTATGTAGAATTAATTACCAGGACAATTAATCTCACTTTTCCAGCAAAATCTGATCCAAAAGTAAACAATAGAATTTATCAGTTATTTGAATATGCAAACTAGGAATGAGAGTAGACCACCCAACCCTTTGAGTCTGCTCCACCATTCAATTAGACCACGGATGGTCTAATTTTAACCTGAGATCTACATTCCTGCATATCCCCATAATCTTTCATCTCTGTTGTAATCAAGAATCTATCCACCTCTGCCTTAAAGATATTTAAGTATTTCCTCATCTCTGTTTTAAATGTGAAGTCCTTTATTTTCAAACTATAACCTCTAGTCTGAGATTCTCCGCAAGAGGAAACATCTTTTCAACATCTACCCAGTCAAGTCTCCTCAGGACCTTAAATGTTTCAATTAAGTCACCTCTGACTTTTATAAACTCCAGAAGGTACAGGCCTAGCCTGTCTAGTCTTTCCTCATAAGGCAATCTGCTCATTCCAGGTATTAATATAGTAAATCCTCTTTGAACTGCTTCCAATGCATTAACATCCTTCCCTAAATACGGTGACCAGTACTGTACACAGTCTCACCAATGCCCTGTATAACTGAAGAATACTGTCCCTACTTCTGCATGCAATTCCTTTCGCAATAATACGTAACATTTTATTAGCTTTCCTGCTTAGTGGCTTTACCTGTACTAGCCTTCTCCAATTCATACCCTCGAACACCAGGATCTCTCTGCATCTCAGAGCTCTGCAACTTCTCACCATTTAATTAATATGCTTCCTTTTTTAATCTTTCTGCCAAAATGGGGAATTTGACACTTTCCTGCATTGTACATTACGTACCAGATCTTTGTCTACTCATTTGTACTCATACTTTGCCTACCTACATCAATTTGTAGGCTCCTTATGTCCTCTTCATAAGCCACTTTCCCACCTATCTTTGTGTCATTAGCAAATTTAGCTACTGTAACTATGGTCCCTGCATCCAAATAATTTACATAAATTATAAAGAATTGAGGCCCCAGCACTGACCCCTGTGGCACACCACTTGTGACATCCTACTTGCCTGAAAAAGACCCATTTATTCCTACAGTCTGCATCCTGTTAGGCAACTAACTTTCTATCTGTGCCAATATGTTAGCCCCATACTATGACCTTTCACTCCCTACAAAAATCTTTGAAGCGGCACTGACCAAATGCCTTCTGAAAATTGAAACGCAATACATTCACTGGTTTCCCTTTATCTACAATACAAGTTACATCTTCAACAACTCCAATAAATTAGTTAAACATAATTTCCCTTTGATAAAACCATGTTGCCTCTGTCTGATTACCTTTAACTTATCTCAGTGCCGTGTTAGGATGTCTTTAATAATAACTTTTAACATTTTCCTTATGACAGATATTAAGCTAACTGGTTTCTGTTCCCTGCTTTTTGTGTCCCTCCCTTTCTGAATTATGGAGTTACATTAGCTGTCATTCAATCCAATGGAAGCTTCCCTGAATCTAATAAGTTTTGGAAAAGTAAAAGCAACACATCAACTATTTCACTAGCTACTTCTTTTAGGAAATCCATCAGAGCCTGTGGACTGTCAATTCCAACAATTCACTCAGTACTATCTCCCTGTAATTGTAATTTTCTTGATTTCTTCCCTCCTTTTCAGTTCCTTATTTACAGTTATTTCTGGGATGCTACTTATACACTTTCAAGTGAAGACTAGCACAAAGTATCTATTCAATTCATCTGCCATCTCTTTATCCTTTTGTTACTAATTTCCCAGATTAATTTTTTATAAGGTCAACTCTGTTTACTTTGTTGTCTATTTTCTTAAATATCTGAAAGAACTTCTCCATTCTGTTTTTATATTTTTCGCTAACTTTCTCATGCTTTTTCCTCCTTATGAATCTTTCAGTAATTCTTTGTTGTTCTTTATATTCTGTGCAATCTTCTGACTTACCTTTGCAAAATTAGATTTCTTTTTGAGTTTGATACTACCTTTGAATATCTTAGTTAACCACAGATGGCAGATCCATCTCTTAGAAATTTTCTTGTTGGAATATACCTACTCTGTGCTTTCTGGAATATCATCTTAAATGTTTGCCACTGCATCTCTATTGATGCATCCCTTAACCTAAATTGCCAGTTCACTTTTGCTAGCTTAATGGAAGTGTCAGAGACTTGAGATAAAAGAAAATTCGTCTTTAGATGATCAGCTTCATTTCCGTCTAGCAGTGCAAGGAAAGTGCAGGGAGAATTGAATGGGATCTTGTTACTGGATCACAAAACGACTACAGCCAAGGCAGACCATTTCACTAATCTTCATTCATCCTTCTAGAAATATCCTGACATCACCATAAGAGCAGTACCTTCTTCTTTAGTAATTCTTGATATTTTGCCTTCTTTAATTATTTCATGTATTGACTACTGTTTGTGGGTTGTAAAATGACTTTCTCAGTTCAAAGTTTGTCTTTTACTAAATTGTACTTATAGGTGAGATTTTACTGGCTCTTGAACAATAGGTTAAGAAACAAGGGGATAGTAATTTGTTGGGGAATGAGAGGTATCCCTTGTGCAGGTCTGCCACTGTGCCAGGGAAAGCTTTGCCCATTTTAACTTGGGGTCATATAAGAAAGCCGACCTCTAAAATGTAAGTTAATCCACATATGTGGGGCTTTCTGACAAGGATTAAATTTTCTTCTTGTTCATAAAGTGAATTTGTAGTTATGTGAATATTGATAATAATTTGTTTGCAAAATGACCTGGCAGCATGGTAGCTCAGTGGTTAGCACTATTACCTGATAGCCCAGGGGCCTGGGTTCAATTCCAGCTTCAGGCAACTGTCTGTGTGGAATTTGCACATTCTCCCCATGTCCAGGTTTCTTCCAGGTGCTCTGATTTCCTCCAAAGATGTGCAGGTTAGGTGGATTGGCCATGCTAAATTGCCCATAGTGTCTAAGTGGACTAGCCATGAGAAATGCAGGGTTACAGGGATAGGGTAGGTGGTCTGGGTGGGATGCCTTTGGAATGATGGTGTTGACTTGATGGGCTGAATGGCTTGCTTCCACACTGTAGGGATTCTATGAAGATAAAGCAGCCCAATGTTTTGTATCTAATCCTGTCTCCCTAAAGTGGTTTGCAACCTTTCTACTGGAAGATTGGTGAAGTTCCACAAATGGCATGTGTGACGTATATGATAGAGAAATTGGGTTGTGTAACACCAGCCTTTCTGGTAGTAGTGCCCTCCTAAGTTCCCAACACAGGACTGAAAGTGACTCAAAAAATAAACAACATTTGGCATACTGGTAAAGTTAAGCAGAGAAGTATTCTTTATCTGTGCTTGAAGTGCTAGTCTATTTGCATATGCAAAAAATGGGTCTAAATCTTGTTTCAAATACTTGCTGAAAAATATGATGCTCCAGCGGCAGGCCTGTGATTCCTAGCACTTGTCATTAAATTGACATTGTCACCACCTTCACTGAAAGAGATTTCCATGATTAAACAGATTAGGGCAGATTTTTAAGACTTTTCAGTCTGTCAAAGAAAAATATTTGTCAGCTGCTACAGATGCAAGAATAAAGTGAATATTGCCAGTTGATCAGTCATTCCTTGTTGAGACTAATGAAACTGCATTTCTCATAGACACTTGAGAATGTTATACTTTTGTTTTTTTTTACGTGATTCTATCATTTATTTTCAAACAGTTGAATGAAACCCTCAATGACCATTTGGGTGTCTACCTGTCTTCATGCTTAGTTGATCAAAAAAAGCATTAGTTCAACAGTGAATCTGGTTTGACAACTGCTACACCAGCATCCCCCACGACGATGGCATTGCTGTAACAATCTCAGTTCTAGAACATAGAACATAGAACAGTACAGCACAGTACAGGCCCTTTGGTCCCCGATGTTGTGCCAACCTATTACCCTACTTAGATCAATCTACCCTGCATACCCTATATTTTACTATCCTCCATGTGCCTATCCAAGAGTCGCTTAAAAGTCTCTGAAGTATCTGATTCCACTACCACTGCTGGCAGGGCATTCCACCACTCTCTGTGAAGAACCTACCTCTGACATCTCCCCTATACCTTCCTCCAATAACCTTAAAATTATGCCACAAACAACTACCAATTTCCAGACGCCATCCTACAACTCATCCATTTCATCCTCAACCACAAAGTCTTCACCTTCAACAATTAGTTCTTCATCCAGACACACCGGACAGCCACGGGGACAAAATATGCACTCCAATACGCAAACATTTTCATGCACAAGTTCGAGCAAAACTTCTTTGTTGTGGAGGACCTCTGACCAACACTATACACCAGATACATTGACGACATTTTCTTCCTCTGGACTCATGGCGAGTAATCATTGAAACAACTAGACAACAATATCAACAAATTTCATCCCACCATCAGACTTACTGTGGATAAATGTTCAGAATCAGTCTCATTCTTGGACACACATGTCTCCATCGAGGACGAACACCTCAGTACCTCACTCTACCGCGAGCCAATGGATAATCTCACAATGCTGCACTTCCCTAGATTCCACAGTAAAAATGTTAAAGAAGCCATCCCCTATGGTCAAGCCCTGCACATACACAGGAACTGCTCAGATGAGGAGGAATGCGAAGGGCAGCTAAAGATGCTGAAAGATGCTCTAATAAGAACAGGATATGATGTTTAACTCATCAATAGTGACCTCCTACGTGCTACAGCAAAAAACTGCAATGACCTCCTCAGAAGATGGACTCAGGATGAGACTGATAGAGTACCCTTTATCATCTAGTACTTCCCTGGAACGGAGAAACTATGCCATGTTCTTCACAGCCTTCAATATATCATCGATGATGATGAACATCTCACCTTCAAACAACTGCCAAACCTTAAACAGATCATTGTTCACAGCAAACTACCCAGCCTTCAGGACAACATCAAACACAACACCACACAACCCTACCAGGACAATCTCTGCAAGCCATGTCAGATCATCAACATGGATACGACCATCACACGTGGGAATACCGCCCACCATGGACATGGCAGATGCTCATGTTATTCGGTCAATGTTGTCTACTTCATATGCTGTAGGCAAGGGTACCCTGAGTCATGGTATATTGGCGAGATCATGCAGATGCTATGACAAAAGATGAATGGACACCACGCAACAATCACCGGACAGAAATGTTCCCTCCTATTTGGGGAATACTTCATTGGTCAAAGACATTCAGCTTCCGATCTTCAGGTAACCATCTTCCAAGGCAGCCTTCGAGATATACAACAATGCAGAATGGTCGAGCAGAAACTGATAGCCAAGCTCCGTACCCATGAAGATGGCCTCAACCGTGATCTTGGCTTCATGTAGCACTACATGTGACCCTACCATACTGTTCTATATTTGTAAAATCCTCCTTACTGTACTGTTTTGACAGCATCACCTTGATAACTTGTTATGATCTCTCCACGTTAATTAGCTTGTACAGTTTTGGATTACTTGTTACTTTGGTCAGACCCTGGCATGCAACTCTTATACCTATCATATTATTCCAATTAATGCAGTGTGGAGCTGGAGGAACACAGCAGGCCAGGCAGCATCAGAGGAGCAGGAAAGTTGATATTTTGGGTCAGGATCATTCTTCAGAAATGGAGAGGGGGCAGGGAGCTGGGAAATAAATAGAGAGAGGAGGGGTGGGGCTGGGGAACGTAGGTGGGATGGTAATAGGTGAATGCAGTAGGGAGTGGTCATTGGGATGGGTGGGGCGGTTGGTGGGAGAGAAGATGGACAGGTTGTGTCAGGCCAAGGAGGCGGAGATGAGAGGGAGGGTTGGTTATGGGATGAGGCCAGGTTTGGGGAGATTTTAAAACTGGTGAATTCTATATTTAGGCCATCAGACTGTAGGCTCCCAAGGTGGAAAATAAAGTGTTGGTCCTCCAGTTTGCGTGTGGCGTCATTGTGGCACTGGAGGAGGCCCAAGATGGACATGTCACCCAGGGAGTGGGAGGGGTAGTTAAAACAGTTGGCGACCGGAAGATGTTATCATTTGTAGCATACAGAGCGCCCATGCCCCACTCCTCCTTTCTCTGTTTATTTCCCAGCAGCCTTCCCCCTCCTCATTTCTGAAGAAGGGTCCCGACCCAAAATGTCAACTTTCTTGCTCCTGTGATGCTGCCCGACCTGCCGTGTTCCTCCGACTCCACACAGGGAGCTGATGGCCTAATGGTATTATCGCTGGATTGTTAATCTAGCAACCCAGATAATGTTCTGGGACTCCAGGTTCAAATCCCACCATGGCAGATGGTGGAATTTGATTTCAAAAAATATCTGGAATTAGGAGTTTAATGATGACCATGAATTGATTGCTGATTGTTGAGGAAAAACCTGTCTGGTTCACTTTAGGGAAGGAAGCTGCCATCCCTACCTGGTCTGGCCTATAGGTGACTCCAGACCCATAGCAAAGTGGTTGACTCTTAACTGCCCTCTGGGCAATTAGGGATGAGCAACAAATGCTGCCTAGCCAGTGTTGTCCTTATCCCATTAATTAATAAAAAATACTGTATTGTCTCTGACTCCAGCGTCTGCAGTTTTTGCCATCTCTGATGTTATTCCAGTCATTTGGTTTGTCTCAGCACCACCTTATTTTTGACTTTTTGTAATTATCTCTCTGTCTCAATTAATCAGATTATAGGTCATGCTTTCACTTGTTCCTTAGATGTCGACACTTTACTCAGACCATCCATCACTTTTGATCACCTGCACAGATTTATTATTCAGCCTAAAAAACACTTCACTCATACCGGTCGTATGATCTTTTGCTCTCTTTGCCTGTTGATCTCTTTGCCTATAAATTCTGCGGCTGCGTGCTTTTCTTCACTTCACCTGATGAAGGAGAAGTGCTATGAAAGCTTGTGATTTCAAATAAACCTGTTGGACTATAACCTGGTATCGTGTGACTTATGACCTTGTCCACGTCAGTTCAACACCAGTGCCTCCATATCATCGTCATTGTATAATATACCTATTATGTACATTGTGCAGATAGGGTGAATGGGCATGGAAGAGGTATGAGTTTACATAGAAAGTATGAAAGACCATGTGGTAGTCAAGAAGGCATGAATTGGTAGCTTGAGGGACCATAGGGTGTGGCTGGGTTAACAAGTTGGTGTGAATGGGGCATTGGGAACCTGGGTACAACCTTTTGAAATTTCCTCTCAAAATGTTCTTGAAGCCAGGCTATGGTTTATGACTCCTCAGGGGATCATGGACAGTAATGGAGAAGCTGGCCTGGCTTCAAGGAAATTTGGGCAAGGAGCCATGTGATGGAGTCAGCCGGGTTGGGAGTGAATGGTGTGGGCTTGCTACCTGCACTCTTCTCCCATGCTAGTGAAATTACCAGTAATGGGAATGAGGCTGGGAATCCCAGAAGCAGTTCCTATCCATCATTTTCAATTGGCTCTGATGTTGTCCCAATCACATACAGTTTCAGTGTAGTGTATGGAATAGTGGTTAGGACAGATTTCAAGGTGAACCTTGCTGGGATTCTGGTGGAGATGGTTGTTCAATAAAGGCACAAGGGCAAACCTGACACTCAGAAAGTTACATGGTTCAGTACCTCTGAAAATTTTGCATTCAACAATTAAGCCTTTGCAAAATTCGAAAAACACTCTCATTGTTAAAGGATGAATACTTATATTATGAAATTACTTTTTCCTGTGTAGTACCTCACCAGATGGAATGATCACATGTCAGGAGGATGTTGAGCACCCACAATCTGAGCTTCCTGATCAGTAATTCTAATTCATGGAATAACATGGGAAAACACAACCCCCAAATTCCTGATATCAATATGTGACAGGTGAGGCTGGGCATTGTGTGTAATTTTATAAGCTTGCTGCAATAATTTCAGCTGGAAATTCAATACTTCAAGGTATGACTAAAAGTATTGCCAATTATATTGTATGAGCCTGTTGATTTTGTACTTTGTTAAATTTTTATATTTCAGATTTACATTATGAAGATACAGCTTGGTGGGTTATACCAGAATTCTTGGCAAGCTTGCTTTTGCACCAATTTCGAGCAACTCGTCTTCATTAAGAACATTTTGCAAACTATTTCAAATGCAATTTACTATTACATTGGTTGCCAGGTGAAGGGAGTGCATGAATTAGATGGGGGAAACAAAATAAAATTCTTTTGAGAACCTGCTATTATGAAGAAAGAGAATTCTACGCTGCTGTTAGTAATTATATTATCCGATCTATGAACTTTCAAGAGGTTGGTAAAAGATCGCAGAGCTAAAATAGGAAACTACGCATGTTTGTTCTTTGGAGTCATTTACAATTAATTAATACAGCATGATCATTGAAAGCAAGAGCTTATGGAAGAATTAAAACTGAAAGAGAATAAAATTGGTGACACCAACAGCTCTCTAATATGAGTTCCAACTCAAGACAAAACTACCATTAATAGTATGCTACTTTGAATCTTCAACATGGTCCTGAAGTAACTCCTGTAAATTTGAACCATGAACAATTATATCTGTTGACTTCCCTTCAATTTATTCATGAGTAATTTATTTAGGAGAATTAGCTGATAAATCTTTAGAGAAGGGGCTTGCTAAATACACAAAAGGCATTCCTACTTGGTATGCTTGAGACATTGCACTGGTTCCTAGTCCAGCAACACCTCAGTTTTTTTTTAATCACGTTCATCCATGACTTTGCCTGTGCCTAAATTTGTAACCTTCTTCGACATATAGGGTTTGCAGGGTCTCTTTATTCTTGCAATTCTGACCTCATGTACATTGGAGATTTTCATTGCTCCAGCATTGACAGGCAGCCTTCAGTTGCCTAGGTCCTAAGATCTGCAATGCTCTTCTTAAACGACTCCAACTCTCTTGTCCTCTAAGATGCTCCTGAACACCTACCTGAGTGTTTATACTCCGGCAAAATGCTTCAGGAAGGGTGCTATATAAATGCAATTTTTTTATAAAAGGAAAATCAACTGCAAGATTGGGCTGTCTGACATGGTCAAATTCAGGCTCCCATTCCATTTACCAACATGACAACACTGGTATGCAAGAAGAACACTCAATTTACCAAGCTGTTGATCTTTTAATGTTAAATGATTGATCTTGTGAATGCCAATAAATCATTTTTTTATTCAATTTGTGACCAATATCTCTTCACAGTTATCACTTGAACTGTTTCCAGATAAAAAGCATTCAAAATTTCATAAGCTAATGAAGGATTTAGTATCATGGACTAGCTGGGGGTAAGGAACATCATCCACCATCAGCAAATAGTAGCAGAGAATGACGCCAATGCCATTCTGTTTTCAATATTATGAAGACTAAGTTCTAAACTTGTTTGACAAAGGTTAACTTAACTCCCCCACCTTTATTCTAACAGAATGAGTAGGTTACATCAGTACTATTGGACAGACTCCAGGGAAAAGACTTTTCTTGGTCTTGGATTTAATGCTATACAGACCAATGGACAGACTGAAGTTGATTTGCTGTGTGCTGGAATACACCCATAAAGATGTCATTGGATTGTCATTGCTCTATAAAAATTTGCCTGAGGAAGACCATCTGATCTCTTCATGCTTAAAGTGAGGCTGCTTGTTTCCACCAAGAAGTTGAGTAATCTGCATTATGCCAGCAGCAATGCTTCACAGTTATATTTCAATGTGCAATTATCTCGCAAGATGCCTAAATATTGGTGAATTTAGCCTGCACTTGTTAAACTTTAGTTGCTGAAATGTACATTTGATTAGTCAGATACTTTAGAGATTTTTAAATGACTCTTGGGTAGGCACATGGAGGATAGTAAAATGCAGCGTAGATTGATCTTAGTAGGACAATAGGTCAGCACAACATCATAGGCTGAAGGGCCTGTACTGTGCTGTACTGTTCTATGTTCTATTACAGAAACATCTGTCACAGTTCTTTTGGTAGTTTGTTTTAACGTTTGCAAGATTTCCTGTATCCACCACTCAAATTTGTGAGAAATTTGTCCTAAATTGTCTCTGACTCTACCATGTTGATCTAGCACCTAATTTTGAAAGTAAGTTATCCTTCTTAACCGAGCAATGACTCAAAAATAGGCATACCAATGAAGAATCCTCCCTAACCGCCCCGTCAAAAACAGCCAAACCTCAAAATTGGCCTCTTTAACCAAGCATCCAATTAGAAACAGAAAAACCATCGAAGGTTTTCCTCAACAAATGCTTGGGGCAATATTTTTTGCCATTCCTAATTTTAGCAAATATAGGCGTGAGAGTAAACAAAATAAGTGCAGCAAAATTCCAGTTTTTAAAAATAACTAAGTGTTACACACATCATTACTCTGCTTGTTTGGAACTGTTTTTAATTTGGCACTTTATGCAATCCAGTTTGTGAAGGTCAATTGTTTGTTTATTTACTGTTGTTTGAAACAAATTGATATCAGAAGAAATCATCTTGAAATAACATTTCTCTCTGTTTTGAAAACTACTTTTGATCACGTTAGATTGTGATCCTATTTATGATACATGAATAATAAATACAAGACTTACACATAAAGAATCTTGAATGTTGTAATATTGTAGATTCATATAAATGATAATACAAAGTTTCATTAATTTCAAATGCCTGTGCTTTGATTTTATCCTGTCAATTGTATTTTGTACTTTACTTTTATTCAGCAAAATTAGAATAATAGTTTTGGAGAATTGAAAATTTTCTTACTCTTTGATATTAGAAAACAGTGAGCACTCTTAATTCTGGTGTGATAGACCAAATAAACATGAAGTGCCCTCAAAGTTGTTGCAACATGTACCTTAAATCCTAAACTCAGAATAATATTCCTTGTACCACCAGTCTAATATTCCTTCCAGTTTTCACATTAACTTTCATTTTCATTTAAGTTTACAGATTTTATTTTTGACCTTAAGCCGCTAAGAATTGGGCAGAAACTCTTCCATTATTGTTTGATGCAGCTCACAAGCAAGACACTAAAAAGCCAACAGACTGTGAAGAATAAAATATTCTAACTGGTGACAGCTCCATTGGACCTTCTTCATTGGCTGGACTCAAACAGAATTGACTGTATCTGCATAAATGTTAATCTATAAATCTGCTGTCAAATAGAATTCCACTCCACATCTGAACATCTTTGCAACCTGGTTTGCAGCATATAGGGCAAAACCTAGCTGGCTGACAGAGACTGGGGCAAAACAACAAATCTAAATTGGATAGAGCACAGAGGAGTGCCTCCTCACATGAAAATAAATGCAATAGGTATCCAGCACTCTGGGCAAGATTCAAACCTCAATCTTAAAGCTTTAAGAATTGTGTTTGAAAGTACCGCACCACCCAATCTACATAATGGGTGTTGATTTTTCATGTAGTGTGGGCACGGTATGAATTTGTCATTTAGCTTCAGGGTAGTATTCTGCTACAGTTAATGTGATTACTCACATATGTTAAGATTATGTCTCAGAGGACCTATATCACTAGTAGATATTTCTGGACAGTGAATAAAGGAAGAACTAAGTACAGGCTGCTATGAATTTACACTGAAAAATACCACATCGCAAACTATAAACTTAGAAAATGTCTAAACATTTTTGAATAGGAATATCCATTATTCCATTTAAATTAGGATTGATTAAAGGGTAGAAATGTTTGTCAATGATGGACATTAAACACATTCATCTTAAATTCCCTTCTCTAATACTTTAATTGAGCCATTAACCAGGTTACAACAAATGGATTAACACTTCCATTAGAAGAGAGGAATTTGATACAAATATACTAACCATTTGTGAGATAATATCACAATTAATTTCTAGTCTTGATTTATCATTGGATTTCTTAAAAAGTGAAGAAATATTTGAAATGTGTAAAATTATACTCTGGCCTTTTTATTTAAATGTAATTGTTTTGGCGACAAACAAGAAATTCTTTCAAATAAAATGCTCCAAAACATTTATTCACTTGCTGTGTTGCAGCCACACAGATGCAGGCAGGTGCATCAAGTGGAACCTTTGGGTGGGCAATAACCAAAGTATGTTGAATTACAATAATTGACAGAAGATTCAAGGTGAGACGAGGAATATTTTTTGCACAGCCAGTTGTGATCTAGATTCCACCGCCTGAAAGAAAAGATATCATAAACTTTCAAAAGGAAATTGGATGCACTAATTGAAAAGGAGAATTTAAAGAACCTAAGTGGAAAGAACAGGGGAAATGTGATTTGGATACCTCTTAGAGAGAGCCAGCACAGGCACGTTGCATTGTGGACTGAATGGTCTCTTTCTGTACTATTCCCCTTCCTGGAGATGGCAGGAAGAGGAAATAATGAGGTTAGCTGGCAGTGAAGAGAAGCTCACCTCTTTTTTGCCACCTCAACAATTAAGTGCAAGAGAAGGTCCATTGGGGATTTACTCAACTTGGCAATAATTAAGGCCCGTGAGTGATCAATTGATGGACACTTAAGGACCTCAAATCACCAGCTCCCAAAATCTCCTGCCTCCTCAGCAGGTGAGAAAGGTGCCTAGTTTCCCAACTAGGGAATATTGGTGACTTTGCTGCCGGGTTGGGGTTGACCTCCAATTGTCCCAATCTGCACCTCCACCTGTGACCTCCAATCCATGACAAGAAGGAAAAAAACACTTGCCTTTCACTGCTGGACCCCCAAGGAGTAAGTTTTAACCAGTGTTCTTCAGGACCAGAAGCTGCTAACTTCTGATTGATCAGCAACTTCTGATGACCCTAATCACCAGAGTTGAGGCCTGTAATAGAGCAAGGTACTTGTCCTTGTTTGCCAGTCAACTTTCAATGAGCTGATTGTCAGGCAATCGGGAGGGTTTTCTCCCTTGTGGGAGTGGCGTATTAGTCACCTTCTGACATCGGGTCATAGAGTCATGCAGCATGGAAACAGACCTTTCTGCCCAACATATTTCCTAAACTGAACTAATCTCCTTTGCCCATGTTTGGCCCATATCCCTCTAAGTCTTTCCTATCCAAATGTTGTAATTGTGCGCTCCTCTACTACTTTCTTTGACACCTCAGTCGATACGTGCGACACACTCTTGGTTAAAAAGTTGTCCCTCAGGTTCCTATTAAATCTTTCCCCTCTCATCACAACCCTATGCCCTCCAGTTTTGGACTCCCCTACCAAGGGAAAAAGACCTTGGGTATTCACCCCATCTATGCCCCTCATGATTTTATGCGTGTCTTTGAGGTATTTCTTTTTTATTAATTCATAGGGTAAGGGCATGAGAGGCAAGGCATTTATTGCCCATCACTAATTGCCCAGAGGACAGTTAAGAGTCAACCATATTGCTTTGGGTCTGGAATTACATTTAGGCTAGACAGGTACGGATGCCAGTTTCCCCCCCTAAAGGGCATTAGTGAGCCAGATGGGTTTTTCCTGACAATTGACAATGAATTCGTGGTCATCGGGAGACTCTTAATTTTTTGAATTCAAATTCCACCATCTGCTGTGGCACAATTTGAACCCAGGTCTCCAGAACATTATCTGGATCTCTGGATTAACAGTCCAACAATAATACCACTAGGCCATTGCCTTCCCCTGATTGGCCGACACACATTACAACAAATATGAAAACCCTGTCCTGTGTTTTAATTACATCATACTTGAATTACTCCCTATGTTCGCTGTAAAGCCCAAACCAAATCACCTTAATACAAAGTGGAAAATAGCTAGTCTGTAAAAGAATAATATGCATGAGTTTAACATTATAATACAAACAAAGCTTGCTTGAGAGACTATCGGTATCAGGTGCAGTTGACTTTTTAATAAGATTTCTCTCTTTGAAATTGTGCTTCAAAATTCCTAAGGAAATATGGAGTGTGCCATAAATCCATGACTAGCTAAAAAAAAGGCAGAAAAAGTTGAGGAAGGAGAGTTATGCCATTGATGTTTATAAAGTAATGAAGTAGGTTCTAATATCTCCTCAAAGTCTGAGAACAAAATATACACCTTTGTAAACGAGCATCTCTCATTACAACAAGCATCACACCTTCAGTTCTACAGAGATCCAAATATCTATGTGCCTGCTTCTGTACAGTTAGCCCAGCAATTTTTATTAAGAATCAATTGCACTGAGCCAATCATGATGATGTCCACCATACGCAACATCTATCTCATTGATAGTTATGGAAAAAGAAAGATAGCATATTGCATATTTTGTGATGCTAGGGTATTGCAAAGGATTTTAAAGCCAGTTAAGTATTTTTGAAATTTATTTACTGTAACAACATAGGAAGTGCAACTTGTGGACAACAAGGTTCCACAGACAGCAGTAAAGTGATGACCAGATAATCTGCTTATAGCTGCTGGTTAAGATAGAAATACCAGCCAGGAAATTGGGGGAGAACTTCTTCGCTCTTTCTTATGTTATGTTTTGGATCTTTTATGCTAAGAGGGAGGCTAGGCAGGACCTCAGTTTAACATCTTATCTGGAAGACACCACCTCTGTAAATGTAGCATACTCTTCATACCACAATGGACTATCTGCACAGAAGAATGGACTTAAGACAGTGAGAAAGGGGTATGAGAAAACCTTGGCAGGTAGGATCGAGGAAAACCCCAAGGTGTTCTATGCTTATGTGAGGAACAAGAGGATAGCCAGAGTGAGGGTAGGGCCAATCAGGGATAGTGGAGGGAACTTGTGCTCGGAGGTCTTTAGTGAATACTTTGCTTCAGTATTCATCAGTCAGAGGGACCTTGATGTTTGTGAGGACAGCATGAAACAGGCAGATATACTCGAACACGTTGCTGTTAGGAAGGAGAATGTGCTAGAAATTTTGAAAAACATGAGGATAGATAAGTCCCCTGGGCCAGACGGGATATACCCAAGGTTTCTATGGGCAGTTAATGAAGAGATTTCTGCCCCTTTGTCAATGATCTTTGTGTCCTCACTGTCCACTGGAGTAGTACCAGAAGATTGGAGGGTGGCAAATGTCATTCCTTTGTTCAAGAAAGGGAATAGGGATAATCTTGGGAATTACAGACCAGTCAGTCTTACTTCTGTGATGGGCAAATTATTGGAGAGCATTCGGAGAGATAGTATTTATGATTATTTAGAAAAGCACAGTTTGATTAGAAATAGTCAGCATGGCTTTGTGAGGGGCAGGTCATGTCTCACAAGCCTTATTGAATTATTTGAGGATGTGACAAAACATATTGATGAAGATAGAGCAGTGGATGTGGTGTATAAGGATTTTAGCATGGCGTTCGATAATGTTCCTCATGGTAGGCTCATTTAGAAAGTAAGGAGGCATGGGATTCAGGGAAATTTGGCTGTCTGGAGACATAATTGGCTGTCCAATAGAAGACAGAGGGTGGTAGTAGATGGAAAGTATTCTGCCTGGAGCTTGGTGACCAGAAGTGTTCCGCAGGGATCTGTTCTGGGACCTCTGCTCTTTGTGATCTTTATAAATGACTTGGATGTGGATGTGGAAGGGTGGGTTAGTAAGTTTGCCGATGACATGAAGGTTAGTGGAGTGTGGACAGCGTGGAAGGCTGTTGTAGGTTCCAAAAGGACATTGACAGGATGCAGAGCTGGGCAAAGAAGTGGCAGATGGAATTCAACCCAGAAAAGTGTGAAGTGATTCATTTTGGAAGGTCGAATTTGAATGCAGAACACAGGGTTAATAGCAGGATTCTCGGCAGTGCGGAGGAACAGAGGGATCTGGGGTCCATGTCCATAGATCCGTCAAAGTTTCTACCCAAGTTGATAGGGTTGTTAAGAAGGTGTATAGTGTGTTGGCTTTCATTGGCAGCAGAATTGAATTTAAGAGCCGCAAGGCTATGCTGCAGCTCTATAAAACCCTGGTTAGACCACACTTGGAATATTGTGTTCAGTTCTGGCCACCTCATTATAGGACAGATGTGGAAGCTTTAGAGAGGGTGCAGAGGAGCTTTACCAGAATGCTGCCTGGACTGGAGGGCAGGTCTTATGAGGAAAGGTTGAGGGAGCTAGGGCTTTTTTCATTGGAGTGAAGAAGGGTGAGAGGTGACTTGATAGAGGTGTACAAGATGATGAGAGGCATAGATAGAGTGGATAGTCAGAGAGTCTTTCCCAGGGCGGAAGTGACTATTATGTGGGGGCATAATTTTAAAGTGATTGGAGGAAGGTATAGGGGAGATGTCAGAAGTAGGTGGGCACGTGGAATGCACTGCTGGCAGTGGTAGTGGAGTCAGATGCTTTAGAGACTTTTAAGTGACTCTTGGATAGGCACATGGAGGATTGGAAAATGTAGGGTACGCAGGGTAGATTGATCCTAGTAGGATAATAGGTCGGCACAACATCTTGGGCCGAAGGGCCTGTACTGTGCTGTACTGTTCTATGTTCTATGTTATTACGGGGAGGAGAATGTGAATCTACTGCTATTGACTCACTGACGAGTGCAATAAATTGAGCTAAGTCGATGTAAAACACATCAAAGAATTCCCAGTCATTAATAATTAAAGAACAATTGCAAGAAAACATTAAAAGCCAAATCCTCTTTGCATAAAAGAAATAAGATATTTTTTATGCATATATCCTGAAAAGCAACAAAATCCATTTTTTGCTAATGATTCCCAGTATGTCTCAAAACTGTGCAAAAAACATCCAATGTAAATTTAGGTTGAATTAGATTGTATGCTTGGCAAACCCCTAAAATAGGCATTCGGTCCTTCAGAATGTAAATAAGTAGGCTGAATACCGATTTCAAGTCCCTTTACAGAAATTTAGCTGTGATAATTAAGAAGGTGTCAAGGTTGCCCTATCAGGATTCTCCAAGAGCCACTGCTACTAAAGCAACTTCCACCAACAAAAGGAAATGCATTTCTGCCCCCTGATGTCCATTAATACACACTGCCAGCAGGGTGTATTGGAAAATGTTCAAGAACGACAAGCCTAGCTAATTTCTCCCTCCCCAATTGAAAATGCTTTAAGCAACAGCAAAAATGTTTTAGGTGACCGTAAAAACATTTACTACCATTCAACTTACTCAATGAAGGACTGAACTTGGTGCCTCCTGATCTGTAAATTTGAACAGTGCATTGAATAAAGTGTAGCTTTCAAGAGGCCCTGCAATATGGTGTTCAGTACTATTCCACTTTGCAATATTATGGTATTTAATCTGTTACAGTTTGTTCCAAAATTGTTTGATTGCATCCCAAGTGTTCAGTTTCTGCTGTTGAAAGATTCACATCAGATTTATGTTTACAAAAGAAGTCATGAGACATCTGCAAGCACGTATTAAGAGTAAGACAGTGGGAGGTTTTAAAATCAATTTAGGCAGGGAATTTTTAACAATAGGAAATGAATAACAATGCCACTCTTTCTTAAATTAAATCCATCCCAAATAATTGGCTTAATTTGGTGTTTTAGTCAGCAAGAAGCGCTCAGTTGGAGCTTGTTTAATAGTTGGTGGATAGTGCAATATTCGGCAGGAGTGGAGTGATTCTCTCAACTATCGTCAGTAATGCACTTTGTGACATTTTAAAGACCAACAGTTCTAGACACTTTGTGTGAGGCTAATTTCTCTTAATACTCCCCGAACAAGCAGGCTTCATTCAATGTTTCTTGACAATTCTCAATATTATTGAACTTGAAATCTGTCTGTTTACTGCAAAACATTTTACATCTGAATGTTCCAAATATTTAAAGTGGACTTTTCGCTTATTTTTAAAGGGGCCTGGGTGGTCAGAAGTGAAAGCTATCGATGGGAAACACCATAACTGAAATGTATGGCTATTACCAAAGATGATAAAGCTACAGCTGATTTCTCCTTTAAGGTAGCTTGAACTTTGCCTTCCCCTCTGGCTCATAATTGCCCGCATGAGAGATTCTTCCCTGAAAGATGAGGGCAAAATTTTTGTCAGCGTATAACTGGAAGAAAACAAATCTGACTGGTTCACATTGAGTTTTGCAAATTTTTTCTTGAAGATATGGTAGCAAACTATCCCAGCCCTATTGTTGAATTACACTGGCAATCTGTGTCACTGGCCTTGGTGAACATGTCAAAGTTGTAGAGACGTTTCCAAACTCACCTGGAAACAAAAGATGTATTGACTACCAGAAAGCATGGCAGAGTTATGCCTTGAATTGGAAGTAGAAGTTGAACTGGAATTCCACTGGAAGAACCTTTGAGGTGAGTTTAGCATCCATTGAGCAGTTTGAGCTACAGTCAGTGCTTAAACTTGAACAAAGTCAGTGCAGAAAACTACAGGGTGAACTGGCACTGTGGGATCTAGTTGCAAAGCCTAATCTGTTTTGAAAAATCAATCCTAACCAGTAATCAAGGTGCAGGATGTACCAGGATAATATTTTTAGAATGTTAAAAACAATCCCTGTTTAATGAAGTCACTATCATAAAAATCATTATGTGTGGCATAAACACTAAGGGAGCTGATAAGTTAAAAACTGCAGTGCCTCAGTGTATCGGATTCTTTACCCTCCATACTTAGTTAATTTAGTTCAACTTTCCTTGATTCCAGTATTTGTTTGGCGAATGTTGGCCATATTTTCCAAACTCACAAAGACTCAAGTTAATAAGTGTTCTCTGTCAGAGGTTTTATAACTGTGAGACTGAATGTTGTCAGTTAACTAACGTGATTATCACACTCCATAATTGCTGGTAATGAATGAACCATGTTATTATGACAATAGAAGCGAAGGCATGAATATTAGCAGTATGTAGATGTTGACCAAAGCAATATCACTTATTTCTATTATGTGACCTCTGACCTACACAACGGATAAAACTTTGCATCACACCAAGTTTGACCGATGCTGTTCCCAATGGATAAAATACAAAATACAATGTCAGAAAAATATGTTCCTCTCTGACAGTGGTTTAAAATGCCAGTAATTCCCAGATCACACACTTAATGCAGTCCATTGCAGAATACATTTTTTTTCTGAAAATATATTCCTACACAATGTCGGCTGTGTGTGTGTCTGTGTGTGTGTGTGTGTGTGTGTGTGTGTATGTGTGTGTGTGTGTTGACACCATCTTTGAATGCTTAACATTTTCCACTCCGCATGTTCAGGACATTTTCTATTGGCACCAGAATTCTCTCCTGGTTGGATCGAAGCACTTTGAAGTATTTGTGGTCCCGACACATCTGTAAGCAAGATGTTCTTCCTTGGCTGTTGGGGGGCTCGTGTTTGCACCATGAGCAGCACTCTGACACCATGTGACTTTGAAAAACACTTTTAACCCCTGATTACTGGCAGTCTGTCACAGCAGGCAGCAAAATGCTGTACATATGTCCAAGTTTAATATATGTCTAATTTAATTCCTTATATATGTATTTATTTACAAACAGGAATCAGGATCAATTTATTTGTTTTCTCTTCATCCTAACATTTACTATTTCTGATCTGATTTTCTGTTTTCTCCCTGACTTTGCTAAGGTAACCACCTGGTACCCCATCCAATTGGTCATTGCTTGCTTATTTTTCACAAGGACCCTCATTAGCAAACAATGGTATACAATTTGGCTAAATGGAGTTGTGACAAAGGTCAACCCCAATCTGTCATCGCCTTATATCGCCTTGTACTTTTGGACAGGCATTGCCAAATCACTCGCAGGATGGGAACCTTGGCTGTCGCGTTCTATATTCACCCCAACATCCCCACCAGGCCTACTGATGCCGCTTGCAATGTTATCTAGCCTGAGATCAACTATCTTGGGGAGAATCCCAGGGTCAGACCATGACATTCCCAGGGTCAGTGCCACATTACCACTTCTCCAGAATACAGATCCATTTAGACATTAATTTTCCTCTTGCGATTCTTATATTTTTAAAACGGAGTAACTTTGAACTCAGTCAAATCCAGCGTTAAGAACCTTACTGTGTGGCATCAGAACAAAGAAAACCGTTCCGATTTGAAAGTTTGACTTTGTGAAAAATAGATCCAGCTGTAGCATAGTAGCAAGCTGTGCACTTATGAGCATTACCCATAATGCGTTGAATGATCTTGTAAGTTTGTACATGGATGCTGCATTGTCATGCGGAAATTTGGAAACTTCTTTCATAAGAACCCGTAATGAGGAATGGAAAACCATGAAGGATGCCTTGAAAATGGGACAACAACAGCAGAATTGCTTTCCCTGTGAATGACATTTTTTGTCTGGTGTACATGAATGCAGAGATAGCAAGACGGCTAAACAAAGAGGATGCAGTGGATGAATATGCTTGGATTTTCAGAAAGCATTCGATAAGGTACCACAGATTTGACTACTTAATAAGAGCCTATGAAGATAGAGATAATATATTAACATGGATAGGTTGATTGGCTGTCTAATAGAAAATACAGAGTTAGGATAAGGAATTATATTCAGGATGGCAACTTGTAACTAGTGGAGTGCTGCAGGGATCAGTGCCAGAGCCACAATTATTTACAATATATATTCATAACTTGGAGGACAGAAGTTAATGTACTGTTGCCAGGTTTGTTGATGAAATAAAAATAAGTGGTAAGGCAAATGAAAATGACACCAAGAGTCTGCAGAGAGATAGAGACAGATTAAGCAAGTAACAAAAACTTGACAGATAGAATATAATTTAGGTAAATTTGGGTTATGCGCTTTAAAGGGAGAATAGAGTCACTGGATATGTTTTAAATGGTGAAAGACTATAAAAAGCTAAACAACAGAGGGTTTTGGGAGACCTCATCCATGAATCAGAAAAAGCTAGCATTTAAGTTCAGCGGCTAATGGGGAAGGTGAATGAAATGCGGCCTTTATTTCAAAGGGAATGGAGTATAAAAATAAGGCGGCTTTGCTGAAACTATGCAAGGCACTAGTGAGACCTCAGCTGAAATACTATGAACAGCTTTGGGAGCTTTCTGTAAGGAAAGATATCCCAGCATTGGAGGCAGTCCAGAGAAGGATCAATAGGTTGCTACCAGGTATGGAGGGATTGTGTTGTGGGAAGAGATTGAGTGGATTGGGCCTGTACTCATTGGAACTTAGAAGAATGAGGAACAACCTTATTGAATCATACAGGGTTCTTAAAGACTTGACAGGGTAGATACAGAAAGGTTGTTACTCCTTGTGGGACAGTGTAGGACCAGAGGGTAAAACTTTAGAAAAAGGGGTTGCACAATTAAGATAGAGATGAGGATGAATTTCTTTTCTCAGAGGTATGAATCTGTGGAATTCATTACTGTGGAGGGCTGTCAAGACTGGGTCATTAAGTACCTTCATGGCTGAGATTGACAGATTTTTAATCAGTAAGGGAATCAAGGGTTATAGGGAAAAGGCAGGAAAACGGAGTTGAGGATTATCAGGTCAGCCATGACTTCAATGAGTGGCAGAGAAGTCTCAATGGCCTGAATAGCCTACTTCTGCTCCAATGCATTATGATCTTAATTCATCTTTATTGTTGTATAGACAGGCATGATCACTATGTTGGACCAGTGGCTGTTCACAATGAAGGTTGCTGCCATCATCCTCTTTCAGTGTTGGATACTACTGGGGCTATTTGGCTCAAAATTGTAGATGAAAACTGCTTTCTGGTCTAACCAGCCTTAGTGATGAATAGGATGTGGCATTTGGAGTTCATCTCAGGTCAAATATTATAACAAAATGGGCCACACCAGATTCAATCCAAAACAAAGACAAGGAAAATGGATGGACTACTGTGCAATAAAACTGCTGGTTTTATCTCCACATACAACTCAATAGATGGAGTGTGCTTTTCAGTGCTACAGATGAGAAATATCAAAAATGAATTAATGGTTAACATTCACATGGATGTTAATAATACCTAGCCCCTCCTCTTTGTCTCATGGTGTTGGACTTCCTCTGTGCTGTTCGAATGCTTGTCTGACATTAATTTTAGAATAGCAGAAGAATGTTCCTAGTTTTAGATGACATTTATTTTGATATGTCTTATGGGACACATTGGATGGACAGCAGTATCTTCCAGTTCATTGTCTTTCATCCATTTGGATAATCATATCATGTAAATGACAACTTGCTTTTGTCTCAATATTGGCGCTGAAGCCATCACTTTTGTCCCTGGTCTTAACCTCTTCTTCCTTGCTACTCATTCCGTTCTTTTTCCCAGTCTTTGTCTTTGTTCGAGTCTAGCTGTGTACCATCCTGGTGTTATTTTTGACCTGAGATGAACTCTAAATGCCATATCCTACTCATTTGTCAAGACTGTCTATCTCTAAGCCTACAATATTTGACCAACTTCATCCCCATATCAGGCTTTCAGATAAACTTTTGACATGTCTCCAACACTCCAAAGCTTTCCTAGCTGCCTTCCTTGCTACTGTCCCAACACCCTCCTTCATAAATTCCAACATTTAATCATTTGCCACGTGCGTTCTGCCCACAAGGAGGGTCAATTATCCAAAACTTCTGTTGGCTTTGGTTTGCATTAATTTTGGCTGATCCCAGTCAAAGGCACAATAAAGGATTCTACAGGTGAACATACCCTATGATAAGGGAAATTTGCAAAGAGCACAAGGCTTTGCAACCCTAGCAAAGGTGGGATGCCCGTAAGGCAAATCTTGTGAGCACATGAAGGACAAAACAATTGAAGAAAATAGGGTAATAGGTTGAAACGAAGGAGGACTGGAAGGAGACTCATGTGGAATATAAACTAATTCAGACAGCAGGAAGCATAGTATTCAATTATTGGTGCTACACTTTAGAAAGGATGTGGTTTATCAGAGGGTACAGAAGACATTTACAAGAATGGTTCCAGGAATGAGGGATTATAGTTAACACTGAGAAACTCGAGAAGTTGATGTTATTCTCCTTACAACAAAGAAGGCTTACAGCAGATTTGTTAAAGGGGTTTAAAATCATGAAGGATTTTGATAGTGTCAATAAGGAGAAATTGTTCTCCATGGCTGTGGGAAGCCAGATGATATAGACTGAACATGTTCGGTAAAAAAGAGGTGACGTAAGGAAAGCTTCTTAAAATAATTTTTGGTTGGAATATGGAGTGCATGTCCAGACAGTGATGGAAAGATATTTAACAGTAGCAATCAAAAGGCGCAGGATAAATGCTTGAAGGCGAAAAAGTATGGCAGGGATCTGGGGAAACTGAGGAAGGTGAGCTAGCTGAATTGCTCCCCAAATGGGTCAGGATGGGCTGAATGGCCACCCTCTTTGTTGTACTTTTCTACAATTTAATAAGTAGTTGTCCCAATGGAAAACCAATTTTTGTAGAAACAGCCCCATAATATTCATAGATAACAAGATGTAGAGCTGGATGAACACAGTAGGCCTAGCAGCATCAGAGGAGCAGGAAAGCTGACGTTTCGGGCCTAGACCCTTCTTCAGAAAATGTCTGAAAATGTCATTTTCTGAAGAAGGGTCTAGGCCTGAAGTGTCAGCTTTCCTGCTCCTCTGTTGCTGCTTAGCCTGCTGTGTTCATCCAGCTTTACACCTTGTTATCGCAGATTCTCCAGCATCGGCAGTTCCCACTATCTCTTCCCCATAATATTCATAGATCAGTTTCTAGCGTAATAGAAGTTCATAAACTATGCTGGTAACCAAAATAAATCAATCAAAATCGGAGCAAGTATATTGGTTCTCATTTTGTGAACTTCTAAATTTAGGTTGTGCTTGCCTGGGCACATCCATAGCAATGGTGAGAATGGGAATGGTTGGTTGGGCCACATTATTCAATTTAAGAGGCTTTCAATGCCTTGAAAACATACACGGGGTGTGAGAGATGAACATTGGCTGATTGTCAATCATCAAATCTGGTCAGCCAGCAATTCCCAAAGGTTTGCTTAAGACCTCTTATTGGAGTAAAAGCCACCCTGCTGTGAATGTGAGGTTTAGAGGGCAGTGGCTCAAACAAGTCCACAAAATCTCTCAGGGCTGTCATACTTGGACAGTAAAAGAGGAAAATGTTTTCAGTGTGAAGATAGTTTATTTTCCATTACATAAATGGGCATAGAATTTACACACAGTCAGGCACTACCGTTTTTGCACTTGCTGATGTCTGCAGAGATTTTACAAAAGACTTTATTGCGCTCGTTCATTTGCATATCCATTGGCAGTGTCATGTAGTGTAGATGACCCAACAAGGTTAGACTAAAGTAGATCTAATTAATTACCAGGACCCCACCACTATCCCAGTCTCACAATACCTTGCTTGCTTATAGCCAGGTAATCCATTTTATTGACATTTATGGGCGTTGATATTGTTATATTTTTAATTGAGCATTTCTTGGACAGCCAAGCTTCTTGCACAAATGCTGTGTTGATCCATGCATTCCTTTTTAAGTAGAAATTTGGTACATACCAATTTCATGGACACGATTCATGGAAAAGTTTGCTTCAGTGGAATATTTTCACAGGCAAAGACTTTTTCCCACAAATTCTGATGTAAGAACTGTTCATTTACAAAAGCAGCTAACTGAGACTGATGCTTAAAGAACAATGTCAAAAAGCCTGACTTTGGTCTTTGGGACTTCGTCCCACTGTTTTGTTAAATAACAGACCTAACCTTTCACCTCAATCCACACTGCTCACAATCCTTATTTCATCCATTCTAAATCTTGCCAATCCATATTATCCAATGGCATCTCATATACTCCGTGCCAACCCTACCCTCACTCATCCCCATAGCCTGTTATAGTCCCAATGTTAATTTAGTGCTAGCTTATGCCAACACATTGTTCCCAAATAGCATTCTTTGTCCTATACCCTCTGTGCCAACTCACCCAGTGTGCTCCACTGACAAACTTAAGGCAATGAAATAAAACAAAAATTCTAAGTATAACTGCAGAATTCTTACATAAAGTATTCTTATCATGAAACTCTATTCAGTATATTTAAACCCTCTCAAGTTCTTTCCTTATAAGATAAACATTTTGAAATAATTCCACAGAGACCATCACCAAGTCACCCTTTATTTATGTGCAAGAGTCTTTGACACTGATCCAGCTCCCTCAAAGCCAGCTCTCAGATTGGGCAGGATGGCTGGCATTCCTGTTCTTATCTGTCATCCAGGGATCTCTGATTGGACCAGATTAACAGCCCAATCAGCAAACTCATATTCCACGAAGGCTACCTGGCTGACCTCATTCCAACCACTACACATGTGTATTCAAAAGCCCACATCAATGAACATTAATAACTACGGATAACTTTACTAAACTATTTGAGCTGTCAGTTAAACAGTTAAATCCCCTCCCCGCCAAGGCAATGACATGTCGTGGAAGTAGTCAAGCAGTAATAATACTGCAATGTCACCTAGAGTCACGTCAACAAAAGCTATTGAAACTGCCAGAAACTTATTTTTACACCCACAGACAGGACAGCTATTTTAAAGAGCAGGTGATTTAAATAAACTTCTGAAACAATAACAGAAATTGCTGGAAAATCAGTTCTGAAGAAGGGTCACTGAGCCTGAAAAATAACGTTGAATTCTCTCCACAGATGTTGCTACACCTGTTGAGATTTTTCAGCAATTTCTCTCTTTGTTTCAAATTTCCAGCATTCTCAGTTCTTTCAGTTTTTGTTTATTTAAATAAACTTGACAGCTTGACATCGCTCATCTCCACCCTAAAATTGTGAGATATACACTGTGGATTGAGTCTTTTTTGCTTGTTGAGACAAAAATCGGTATGCTTGCCCTGTGCACTAAATTTAAATGTCTCAGTCAATTTCTAATTCATGTCTATGTGCTTCCTTTTACCTATGAGTGAAAATAGGATCTGCTGGTAATAGGGCAAAACTTCAGACCTGGGCTCTGTCTGTTCGTTTTAAAGACCTTCAAAAGTACAGCCTCGAGTTTTGTCTGACTTGGTCCACTCTTACAGTTATTTTTGGAGAGATACTGGGGAATGAGGTGCACATTTTGGAGAAGGAGACCAGAGGTTAGCTATATGTCACTGTCCTGAAACTCAGGTCGGTTAAGTCTGTTTGCAGATGTTGCACTGCACCTTGGATATGTGGTCCCACTGATTATCTGACTGGTTATAACATTAAATTATGAGAAATAGAAAATTGACAGTCTACATCTCAGCTGCCATTGTCTGGAAGCTGCTCCATAGCATGCTGTTTATCCTGTCCCCAACTGTCAAGACAGCAGTCTATGCTTCCTTAGAAGAGGTGCTTGACTACCAATTAGGGGGAGAGAAGTTATCGATTACAGTATCCAATTAATTTGTCATTGTTCTCTACATCAAAGAAAAATTTACCTGATGTACGGATTCCACATAATTTGACACCATCTGGATTGAGTCAGGCATGTATGGGGAAAAGAACTCTACGAGTTTTTGATACCTTTTCAATTGTAGCTTCTGAAAATGAAAGTAGCTTGGCCTATTTTAATTGTTCACTGGTCTGTAATCCACTAAAATCAGTTTCCTATTCTGTGCAAATATTATTGAGCACCAAGTTTGATTCATCCTCTCATTTCCTTCCATTCACAGCAGGTAGCCCCTTACCTTCACACATGACCTCACGCTGACCCTTCAACATTTTAACGCAATACACTAAAGAATTTAGAGATGTAAACAAATCTGATATTCCATTCTACAGAACACAATTGGATAATGTGTTATTATAATAACAAAGGACCTTTGTATTTGATTTAGCAAAAATGAGTAAAGGTTTAGAAACAGTACACTCAGTACAAAAAGAAAGCAAGCCAAAAGAATGGGCTTTTTGACAATTCGTAACCAGTCACATATCCCAAGATAAAGAACCAGTTCATAGACAAAACAATTCCCATTGAACCACAAAAATGCAAGTGTACATGGAAAATGAGGAATATATAAAAGTTCATCTTTGATTTCTATTTCTCCCTTCCTATTTAACACTAATGCATCTGATAAGAACCAAAGATTGTGGTCACAAATAGTCTGCAACAAATGTCAACCCCTCAGAAAGATACAACGAGGAATTCATCTGAAAATATCGAGCAAAGGTTTCAGTGCAAGGCTGTGGCCAAGAGTACCAAGATATCTGGGGTCGGGGGAACGTGGCATTGACAAATGTAATGAAATGGATGGTTTCTGCAGGAATTCAGCACCATGCACAAACTCAACATCACTAATTTCCTTTTGCAGCAGAAAGATATATTTCAGACCATCTGGACACCGTCACTCAAAGCATTGCCACCTTTTGGATTGCATATGCTTGTGCAGTAATATGCTATACATCAGAATTGGATTCAATGCTGACTGTTACCCTGACCACTGCCTGCTTTGGACTAACAAAAACAAAATACTGTGGATTCTGGAAATTAGAAACAAACATAGAAAATGCTGGAGAAACTCAGCAGATCTGGCAGCATCTTGGAAGGAGAAACAAGTTAATATTCTGAGTTCAGAATGACTCTTCTCCAGAACTTTGGTCAGACTCCACAGTGCCTTGTATCTAAAGCCGAGATATTAATACGCAGAGCAGTGGGAACAGTTGGAATCCACCGTATAAGACATAACTGTAATGGTGGATGGTTTCCCCACAAGAAGGACCCAAGATTAGTTTCATGAAAATGACATAGAAATCAAAGAGCTCCTTTAAAGTAAATCTCCCGTCACAATAGGCTCCTTATAGGCCCTGATGACCAATCTGTATTTAGGGAAGCCTGCAGCACTCTGCAAACTAAGGTCCAAGAATGCAAAACAACTGAGAGCATGTATGCAGGAAAGGGAGTTGTGACAAAATACAGGCCTGTGTACTACCTTAGTAGATCTCACCTAAACATTTAATACACAGTCAGCCAGGCCAAACTTTGAAATATATTACCCAGATTGGGCTGTGCTCCAAGATTCCTCACCATTCTCTGCGAAGTGCTTAAAGGCCAGAAAATCAGGTCAAACAGATTAGAATCCTCTCAGACAGATGCCCAATCTCCAGTGGTTTTAAGCAAGGATATGTTCTGACCCTGATATTTTTCTCCATTTTTTTCAGTGTGATGTTTCAAAAAGAGGAAATATATCTTTGTTTCTGAATAGAGGCAGTCATTGCCAACTGTGTGGGCTATTGACATATACCAAAAACCACAGAAAAACCTAATGTGCAGCCTCTGCTTGTAAATTATTCCCCCATTATGGTACTAACAGCTTAAAAAAAAATGGAGGTGCTGTACCAACCATGGCCTCAAGGCAATTACAGTACACTGCAGATCAACACTGCCAACAGCAACCTCAATGTAATAGAACAGTTTACCTCTCTAAATAAAGTAAGTTTTCACAAATGATGTCACTGTTATTGGATTTTTCATAATTATCATTTTATGCTTTAATCAATTTTGAATTATGAGCTGGAAACGAATGATGGACTTTGGGACAATTGGGTTAAAGAGAAATGTCAGAGGAGGCCATAGTGATTTTGGCCAAAGGCAGCCAAGTAGACCTCATAGAATATGAATTCCCTGATTGGGACTGTTAATCTGATCCAAGTAGGGAGTCCTAGCTGACAGATAAGAACAGCAGTGTCAGAGGTTCTGTTCACTCTGAGAGCTGGCTCTGAGGGAGCTGAATCAGTGTCAAGGACCCTCCATGTGTAAGTAAAGGGTAACTTGGTGACGGGATACTGGCCTCTGTGGAGATATATCATAGTAAGCTTTGTTTGTTTGTGAGGCCAGGCCTGGAGGCTAATTGTGGGCTGAGCCTTGATTAAGAAGGTCCTAGCAACCCCCAGGAAGAGCATTGCGTTTGAATAGACAGCAGATGTTGACTATCAATGAGGTCAGTATGTGGGAGTTTGTTCCAGCAAGTCTGAAGGAGACCCTATGGCAGTTGTTGAATGATGGTGACTGAGGCCTGGGGATAAGTCAATCAGTCTATCAGGGCAGAACGAGAAATTAAATTTATGTTTGAACTGTGTTTTTTGAGAGATGGTTCTAGAATGCTGTTGAGACAACACAAAGATTGAAAGTTCCCTGCCTAATCTGATAAACCAGCATTCAGAAGCTCAAAGTGTGGAAAGCTGCATTAAGACGTATTGCTTCAGAGATAAAAGGTACTGCAGATGCTGGAGAATCCGAGATAACAAGCATGGGACTGGATGAACACAGCAGGTCAAGCAGCATCATAGGAGCAGGAAAAGGGTCTAGGCCCGAAACGTCAAGTTTTCCTGCTGCTATGATGCTGCTTGACCTGCTGTGTTCATCCAGCCCCACGCCTTGTTATCTCTTAAGACGTATTGCTGCCTTTGCCTTGGTGAACTACAAAGGTAACCATACTCAAACTTTCAGGAAAAAAACAGCCAAGGACTCCCCATTTATGCCTGTGAAACAATACATCATGAAAGCCATTTAAGTAATCTGGCCAATTTTATTATTTTCTTTTATTTATCCCTTAACTGTGTGTGTTTGTATGTCTGTCTTTTCTGTGAATGGGAGCTGAAAGCAAATGTTTTAGGTTTAAAGGACAGAAGTTGTTCAGCTTACCGTGCCGTTCAATTTTCCCTCTGCTAATGTTAATTTGTATTTAATAACTAGTTAAGTCTTTTGTTTAAGATACAAGGCTAGTGTCTGGAAATTAATTATTCACAAAGTCTGGGATTGATTATACAGAAGTCTGGATAGGAACCATTGGGGCGACTATTTGGGGGTCTTCGACTGTTAAATTTTACTGTGTTGCAAATACAGAGGTAGACAGGTCACTTTGGTTTGGCTGTCTGTCTCCATATCGTAACACTATCATCTGTCCAATGCCAATTGCTCTCAAAACATTCAAAATCTGACAAAAACATTCATAACTCATCTCTGCCAAAATCCATGTGTTATTATTACCACCCTCTTGTGTGGGTCAGATTTATGTATTCTGAACAGGCAAAATATTAAAGAAAAATGAAACTGCTGGGGTGAATCCATCAATACTGTCTTCGATCCGTCAAGGACATTGGATGAAGCCCTAAACAGATACAGTTTATCCAATGTTTTCTCTAGCAGTGCTGGGCAGGATGTGAGTCATGCATGGAAGATTCTAAACTGGAAAAAGGAGTGCGTTATGGTGTTCTAGTAAGTGATATTGAGGTGAATCTTGTCAAGTATCCAAAGACTAATTGGAATGACAACTCTCTGGCTGATATTGGCTTACAGGAGATTGGTTTCAGAAACAACTGGCACATCATTCAGGAAAGCTAGCGGGTAGTCTTATTGCAACCCCAAGAACAGGAAATGTCACATGACCTAAATTAGGCAGGATGTAACATTTTGATTTCCTGATTTTGGATTGAGAAGCAGCAAAAAAGTCAAATTTGCAATGTGTCAAAAGTTACAACAGCTGATGGCAGGTTCATGCGTGTAACACATTTACATTCCATCAATATTCATTAACATGAAATGGTTTTCACTAAAGCCCTATCTTCAATATAAACATGGAGAATACTGAGCAACTCATCATGTCTGGCGACATTTATGGACAGAGAAACAAGGTTAATGTTTCAAATCGGTGTTCTGTGCTTTATGTTCGGTATTTCCAGCATTCTCTCTGTTTGTTTCAGATTTCCAGCATCCAAAATATTTTGCTTCTTTTTCTTCAACATAAACTTAATAAGACCAGAAAATCTTGTGGCATCTCGTTCATGATCATTGAAAGGTGGCATGCTTCGGTCGGCTTTGTGCAGTTATGTGTTGTGTTCTTGATTTTCCTTGATTAATTTTACAGCAGAAGCAACAGTAGCAGGAAAATAGGCACTTATACGGAGGCACAGGATTGGAAGAGCAAATCAGTGGTTGGAGATGGATGTGCTTATGTGGAATGGGGTTAGGCACTTGAAGGATTGGCAGATGGACCCCAGAGAGGGCAGAGGATGGGGTCAGGCGCATTCAGGAATGAAGTAGGAAGGCCCTGATGCCCTGGGTGAAGGGAGATGGTGAGGATAATCAGTCAAGGTTTCTTTTATTCAGTTTTCTCCCGATTCTCATTGACTCCAGTTTTAATAGATCTCCTTGGTGCCATTCTTGTTCATATGCAGCCTTGATATCAAAGTACCTCTGAGGTTCAGCTCTTTTGTCCATGTTTTTGCCAAGGTTGGAATGTGACTAGGAGCCAAGTGGCCTTGTCAGATTCTAAACTGATTCCAGTGAGCAGACTATTCCTTTGCAAATGCCATTTGATAGCACTGTTGATGACACCTTCCATCACTCATAGACTGGTGGGGCAGCAACTGGCCAGGTTGGATGTGTTCTACTTTTTTTGGACAGGCCATACCTAGGAAATTTTACACATTGTTGGGTAGGTGCCAGGGTTCTATTTGTGCTGGAACAGCATGGCTAGACACATAGCTAGTTCTGGAGCACCCATTTTCAGTACTATTACTGGAATATTGTCAGGGCCCATAGTCTTTGCAGTATTAAGTGACTTTAGCTGTTTCTTGATATCATGGGGAGTGAATTGCATTGGTTGAAGACTGGTGTTTCTGACGGTGGGACCTCGGGAGGAGGCAAAGATGGTGTGAAAATTAAGGGGCTCAAGGATAATGTCTGTGTCAGGATGTTCACTGGCAGAGTCCTAACAGGTCTGTGAATTTACTTACAACTCTTCTTTTACCCTTGTTGAGATTGCTCATGGAGAATGTCTTTTAGAATGTAAGAAAGGGATGCCCAGCTAACTATGCAATTTCAGTCATGTAACAGAGAGTCTGCGTAGAACAGCATACCGATCTCTTGGGTGTCCTTGTGCATAAATCACTAAACGTTGGTTTGCAGATGCAGCAGGAAATTAAGAAGGAAAAGGGAACATTGTCCTTCAGTGCTAGAGGGATGGAGTTTAAAAAAGGGAGGTTATGCTGCAGCTGTACAGGGTGCTGCTGAGGCCACAGCTGGAGTACTGTTTATAGTTTTGGTCTCTTTACTTGAGAAAGGATGTACTGGCACTGGAGGGGGTTCACTAGGTTGACTCCAGAGTTGAGAGGGTTGACTTATGAGGAGATATTGAGTAGACTGGGACTATGCTTATTGGAATCTAGAAGAATGAGGGGGATCTTATAGAAACACGTAAAATTATGAAGGGAATAAATAAGATAGAAGCACAGAGCTTTTTTCCATTGGCAGGCGAAATTAGAACTAGGGGGCATAGCCTCAAAATAAGTTACAGCAGATTTAAGAATGAGTTGAGGAGGAACTTCTTCACCCAATGGGTTGTGATTCTGTCCAGTGAAGCAGTTGAGGCTACCTTGTTGAATATTTTTCAGGCAAAGATAGATTTTTGAACAATAATGGAATTATGGATTATGGTGAGCAGGCAGGTAAGTGGAGCTGAGTTTATGAAAAGATCAGCCATGATCTTATTCAATGGTGGAACAGGCTCAACAGGTCTGATGGCTAACTCGTGCTCGTATTTCTTATGTTCTTATGTTATGTTCTCATGTTCTTCAAGGATGAAAATTTTAGGAAGGTTGTACTCATTGATTGCAGAACTACCGGTGGCTAGCCAGGTCTATCTGTGATCAGCAGATTGTCCCACAATAGGTGTAGCTAGGCAACGGTGTTGACATTGTTTGGGCAACTGAATCTATCCTTCAACTTGTCTCCTTGAAGTGTTTGCATTAGACCCCTCTGATCCATTTGCTGGTAGACAGCTTTCCATACAACCCGATCTTGGGAAGGCAACTGTTATCCATCCAGACAATGAGACCCACGGTTGATTTTGCAGGAGAATGGCCTTGATGCTGGTGATGTTAGCTGGTTCCATGACTTCAATGTTTCTGATGTGGCCCTACCAGTAGACCTTAAGGATACTGCAGAAGCAATGCTAAGGAAAGCATGCATAACAGCAGTACAGGACTCACAGAGTCACACAGCACTGAAACAGGCCCTTCAGTCCAACCAGGCCATGCCAAACATAATCTCAAACTAAACTAGTCTCACCTGCTGTATTAAAAGCTCATCAAATATCATATGATCCATGCTTCATTCACTAACATAAGTATTACACTGCAATAGCAGAAGATCATGTAATGCACTGCTTCATTCGTTGATCAGGAGACATTAACAGGCTGCAAAAATATATAGCATTGTCATCTGACATTGGTTTCGCCAAACAGAAATTTTCCAAACGATTAAATGGAATGTCTGGCACCTAAAATTGTAATAATAATTGAGGGAGGAAAGGCCATTAGAGAGAAAACTGAAGTGGAGCATGTTTTTAGGTATATATTTCTAATGACATATTGTTAACAAAATTGATGCTACAACTTTAAAACAGATGCAAAAGTGACACCGTTAATTCCATAGCCTCTCCTGTGCCCCAGCTGCTCAGGAGCCAGCAGATTAAGAATTGGTCCTTCATTAAAATGATTTCATGAACTTTGGCTACACCAAGTTGCACCTGCATATACATACATTCATATATAGCTCTTTATGCAAGGCTATTATTTTCTTTTAAAATACTGTAAAAGGAAGCGATGATGCATTCCTTCAAGACTAAAATCAATTTTTTTGCATTAAGAAACTTGGATCCACAATGCACAATAAAAATAATATTGAAAGGGGCATGAAAGCATTTAAGTTAAATCAACCAACAGGTAATCTAAGGTAAAGGGTACTGCAGATGCTGGAGAATCCGAGATAACAAGCATGGGGCTGGATGAACACAGCAGGTCAAGCAGCATCATAGGAGCAGGAAAA